>CM059203.1:32370423-32562923 GCA_030323885.1 Branchipolynoe longqiensis | reverse complement strand
TGTGTGTGGGTGTGTATGTATGTGTGCTGGTTCTTATTCGCATATTCACTGGAGGAAAGTCTTTATGTGAGAATCTGAGGTCATTTTTGACATGGGAGTGAGAACAAAAAACCGGATGTGGCGCCATCTGTGAGAGGGTGGGGAGAGGAGAGGGTGGGGAGAGGAGAGGGGGGGGGAGAGGAGAGGGGAGAAGGGAGAGGAGAGGGGGAGTAAAGAGGAGAGGGGGAGGAGGGGGGAGGAGGGGGGAGAAGGGAGAAGAAGGAGAAAGGAGAGGGTGAGAGGGAGGGGGAGAGCGCGAGGGGAAGAGGAGTTTGAAGAGAGACGAGAAGAAGAGTGGAGCGGGAGAGAGGAGGGGGGGGGGGGGGGGGAGAGGAGGGGAGGAGGAGAGGGGAGGGTATGATAGGAAGTAAAGGAAATGAGAGGATGGGGGGGGGGGGGAGAAGAGGAGCAGGGAGGAGGGGGCAGGGGGGAGGAAGGAGGGGGAAAGGCGAGTAGAGGAGAAAGGCGAGTAGAGGAGGGAAGAGAATTGAAAGGGGAGGGGGGAGAGGGGGAGAAGGGGAGAGGGGATATCCGAAAGACGGCAAAGGAATGGGGGAGAGGGGAGGGAGAGAGGAAGTTGGGGAAGATTGGAGAGGTGGAGGGAGAGTAGAGGGAAGGGAGGATGCGGTTGGGGGGGGGGAGAAAGGAGAGGGTAGGAAAGGGAGCAGAAAGGGGGAAGAATGTAGAGAAGAGAGCCGAGAGGAAGAGCAGAGGGAAATAGTGGATGGATATAGAGAGGGGGGATGGAGGGATGGATGGATGGGAGAGATTGAGATGGGAGAAGAGGCAGAGTGATGGAGATGGGGAAGAGGGGAAGAGAGGAAGGATAGAGGGAATGGAAGGGAGCAGGAGAGAGAGGATGGGAGAAGAGAGGGAGGGGGGAGGAGGGAAGAGGAGAAGGTGGGAGGAAGAGAGGGAGAGCGACAGAGGAAAGATGTGAGAAAGTGAGGGGGAGAGGGTTGAGAATGGAGGGGAAGAGAGAAAGGGAGAGGAAGGGAAAGAGTGAAGGAAGGGGGGACAGTGAAGGGGGACATAGAGGAAGAGGAGAGAGAGGAGAGGTGGAGAGAGGAGAGAGGAGAGGGAGATAGGAGAGCGACAGAGGAAAGATGTGTTTGTTTGCTGTGGGGTTTTACATCCTGACATCATCTAATGCCAAGTACACACATACCGTATAGGATTCGCGCACTAAAACTCCCGATCCGCTTAAAACTGAAAACGGGCCGATTCATTTTTCAAATCGCGAATCGCAATCGTAATGCTAGCACACACCTACCGTTTTAGCCCTAAAAATCGCGAATCGCAATCGGTAGGTGTGCTAGGGGAGTGCACACCTCACGACTGTTGGGCAGTTTTAGATCGTATACGGTAGGTGGGTGCGCAAAAACGATCGTAAACGGTAGGTGTGTACCGGGGCATTATGCCATGTCAGGACCGCAAGGGAAAGAGTAGGTATGTGCAAAGAGGAAGAGAAAGTATAGAACGGGGAAGGAGAGAAGGGAAGGAGAGAAAGAGGGGAGGAAGGATGGATGCGGATGTGATATATCATATGTGATAGATGATATGATATAATTGTAAATAAGATATGCTCCCGTTCTCCGCCCCTCCCTCCCTTCTTGCCCCACTCTACTAACATACCCACACAAAGATTACACTCCATTTCTTTTTTTTTTGCAGCGTCACAATTTTAACTGTAATCTCGATATGAACACAAGCATTTAATAAAAAAGCCATAGCCCGCTATACTTGGGCAGTTTACAACTACTGGAGTTTTCGTTTGTTTGTAATTTTTCCCTTCCTTCAGGCATGCAATAATATTGATTCGCAAGGGAGGAGAGGAATGCGTTAAGTTGAGACTGGTTTATGAGACGGCTACTGGTTGTTTGGCCGTCTCCAGTTACTCATCTTATACTCACTACTATCAGGATTATCCTGGAGGATCCTGGCAACTGTCTGCCAGTCTCCCCCCCCCCCCCCTACTAACTACCAAAACACAACTCATAAGAAAGAAAGGGAGACAAGTCACACAAGATTGACAGTGATAAGGTTGAGCTGTATTGCTGCAACTCTTGTTCACCTACTAGGCCGTAATCGATTAACATGACCTGGGCGACTCGGGTCACCCGAGTCGTCAGAATTTCAAATAGAACACCGCGAGTGGAGTCAACAAATACACGTGCCGTGTGCAAAACAACCCGACCCCAGTAACCCACCTCTTAGCTGGGGTTTGCAAGGAGCGATGACGTCACATTTGCACTGGTACCGTCCTGCAGGATAACAGCCACCGGTACCAGTCATACATCTTTTTTTTTGGTAATAACATAGATTAATAAAATGGAAATATCACTAAACTATGCCATCATAAAAATATTTAAATCATATTTTGCTGCAATTATATTGGCTATTAAAAAACAAATAAAAGGGCCACCATTTTTGTCACCCGAGCGTGGAGAAACGTATTCGATTATTCGACCCGAGTCTGCAGGATGTGCGCCCCTAGTGACCTGCCACCCTGACTCACTTACATGTACAACCTGTTACACAGACCCACATAGCTTCTGCTTGTTCAGTGAAAATCAGTGCCTACAGCCGATTGAACCTAAATCCTATGGGTGCTACTTATATACACAGCTCAGTGGTGAACTGCTTCTTTTGGTATTTCTAGAGGGAGTGTGTGGTCTGTCCAGCAAATGCAAGGAGTACAAGGGTGACTGGGCTCACACAGCCAGCCAATCAGACACCTCTGCAGCCTGGGAGGGGTGGTGCCCAAGAGGGGGCACCTGTCACTCAACCCCAAGGCAGGTGGTGTCCTTAATGTATCCAGAATGGCTGGGTGTGCTTACCCAGTGGTCCTGTGGTAACAAGTAGTCACCATACAGTTACATTAAACAATAATACATGTCCTTCTCCCTTTTGCACTCTTCTGGTGCATGGAGGGAACATTCCTGTAATTAATAACTGTATCTTAATATCCGGACATCATACCGCAATCCCGGTCACCATGCATCATAACATTTACACATAGTTATTTCCATGTCACACAGCGAGTGTGCACACATTGCATCAGTATTACATAACAATGGTCCCCAACTCCGTCGCCTGAGATATTGATATGATTCTAAGCTCGGCTTTCACAACCGAAAGACCGTATATTTTTACACAGTGTTCAAACCCGTTCGAATCGCACGATCTACCAAAACGGGAGACGGACGCTCAACTCCCGTCCCTTCCGGTCTAATAGTTATGGATTATGCAGAAAAATTACCAGTTATAATTAACAGAATTGCATTACCTTTTGACAGATGATATGCAAGATCTCTGAAACTGCATAGTCCTACGTCAAAAGTTCTAAACCAAAACACTGACCTAGATTTGATCTTGATCTCCAACTTAGATAGTGGTATTTGTTGTTGTATAGACAGGGATCATCCAGCGAGCCAAAGACACGGACAGAGTGAGGGTAGAAAGTGAAATGCTGGTGGGCTCCCCCCCCCCCCCCCCCCCCCCTCGTTGAACTCTTTTCAGACATACCAAGGAGGAAGGAGCAAGGCCAGCGGAGAGGAGATAGAGAGAGGTGTGGACGAAGTGCGGTCCCGGATAGCAAGTGGGGTGCAGGTTAGGGGTTGAATAGCTGTCACTGTTTTTAGTTGAATACAGGCACATGTTTGGGGTTGAGTAGCTGTCACTGTTTGAGTTGAATACAGGCACAGGTTTGTGGTTGAGTAGTTGTCACTGGTTGAGTTTAATACAGGCGCAGGTTTGGAGTTGAGTAGTTGTCACTGTTTGAGTTGAGTACAGGTGCAGGTTTGGGGTTGAGTAGTTGTCACTGTTTGAGTTGAGTACAGGTGCAGGTTTCAGGTTGAGTAGCTGTCACTGTTTAAGTTTACTACAGGCGCAGGTTTGGAGTTCAGTAGTTGTCACTGTTTGAGTTGAATACAGGCGCATGTTTGGGGTTGAGTAGCTGTCACTGTTTGAGTTTAATACATGCACAGGTTTGGGGTTGAGGACTTGTCACTGGTTGAGTTTAATACATGCGCCTGTTTGGGGTTGAGTAGCTGTCACTGGTTGAGTTTAATACAGGCATAGGTTTGGGGTTGAGTAGCTGTCACTGGTTGAGTTTAATACAGGCGCAAGTTTGGGGTTGAGTAGCTGTCACTAATTCACTTCAATGCTTTGTCTCCACGTATTTTCATGAACTTGAATAGGTGTCACACTTTGACTTTATTACAGGTGCATGTTTGAAGTTGACTAGCTGTCACAATTTGATATTGGTAAAGTGCTGTGATCATTTTCCTGTCAGTCTAACGAGCTGTCACACATACACTTTGCTACCATTGTGATGATATCCTTTCAATGGAAATTGATACTTGCCGCTTCCAAGCCATGTGCTCGGCATCATTAGGATATGGCAAGTACTAGTTCACTCAGTGGCAGGATAATGTAACTGAGTGGGATATCAGGTCATGGTGCTGGCAGCCTGGTATTCCAGTGGGCAGCACTGTAAAGTTGCCATGAGTATGCACTGTCACAACTCGGTACCCTTCCTGATAAGACCTTAGATGTTGCCAGGACATAAAACTCCAATGAACCAACAAACACAACAAACTTTATGTGGCGTTGTCTGGCTGTCACACTTTCACATTGCTACATTCCTATCAGCAACTCCATGTGATGTTGTCTGGCTGTCGCACGTTGACCTTGCTACATTGCTGTGATCTGTTCGCCTGGAGTTGAGTAGCTGTCACATGTTGACTGTGTGACATTATGATGATCTCTTTTGTGTGATGTTGTCTGGTTGTCACACGTGTTGACTTTGCTATTGCTGTGATCTGTTCGCCTGGAGTTTTGTAGCTGTGATACATTGACATTGCTACATTGTGATGATCTCCTTTGTTTGGCTGTCACACATTGACTTTGCTACATCGTAATGATCTCTTTTATATGGTGTTCTCTAGTTGTCACACTTTGACTTTGCTACATTGTAATGATCTCTTTTATGTTGTCTAGTTGTCACACTTTGACTTTGCTACATTGTAATGATCTCTTTTTTGTGCTGTTGTCTATACCCAGATAGCACACAGCCGTCGGGCCGACGTCGGCTATTGGTCGCACCGTCGCAATCGACTTTCCACGGTCGGGCCGCCGTCGGGCCACCGGTGGATTTCCGACGTTGGGAATCAATCCCTTTCCACTTTTGAGCCACCGTCGGGCCACCGTCGGGCCGCCGGTGGTGTTCCGACGTTAGGGTTCAATCCCTTTCCACTTTTGAGTCACCGTCGGGCCATCGTCGGCCCGACGGCGGTGTTCCGACGTTAGGGTTCAATCCAAATTTCCACTTTTGAGCCGTCGGGCCTCCGTCGGCCCGACGGTGGTGGGCCGCCGCAGGTTTGCATTCATTTTCTACACTTGGTACACCATCGGGCCATCGTCGCCCCGACGGTGGTGTCCCGACCTTAGGTTTCAAACCTTTTCCACTTTTGAGCCACCGTCGGGCCTCCGTCGGGCCGCCGGTGGTGTTCCAACGTTAGGGTTCAATCCCTTTCCACTTTTGATTCACCGTCGGGCCATCGTCGGCCCGACGGTGGTGGGCCGCCACAGGTTTGCATTCATTTTCCACACTTGGTATACCGTCGGGCCATCTTCGCCCCGACGGTGGTGGGCCGCGCATGCGCAGTTCTTTAAATTTGGATTTCGGCTCGAGTCGCCAGCGGAACACGTGCGATTGTTGATCAGTGTTCTTATTCTACCAATAACTCCAGAAATCCCAGGAATTTTAAGGAATCATTTACCAGGTTTGTTTATTAATATGTTTAGATTATTTTGTAAAAGTTTTGTAATTTATTACGAAGTATTAATGGAATTATTTGTGTTAATACGATTTGAATTATCCGATACGCTTTGTTTACTTCGAATCGCCACCCGACCACGTGCGATCGTTGAGCAGTGTTCTTTTTCTACAAATAACTCCATAAATCGGAGGAATTTTAAGGAATTATTTAACAGGTTTGTTTATTAATATGCTTAGACTATTTTGCAAAAGTTTTGTAATTTATTACGACGTATTAATGGAATTATTCGTGTTAATACGATTTGAATTACCATGTACGGAAGGTTGACCAAGAACCGCCATCTTGGTTTTTTTCCGAGATTCGAAGACACTGTCACTATAGTGTCAATACGTACAGACTATATTAAATTTATAAGGTTAGGGTTCTCGATTTCTATTAATTTTGAATAAAACTAATATTTTTGCACTTGTAGGTATTGACACTAGAGTGACAGTGTCTTCTCGGCTGGTCAGCGGTTTCCGCCGTCGGGGCGACGGCGGCAGGTTGGACAAAACAACGTCGGCCCGACGGCGTTTGTCGCCGTTGGGCCGACATAAAAGTTTTGTAATTTATTAGGGCGTTTGTCGCCGTCGGCCCGACGGCGTTTGTCGCCGTCAGCCCGACGGCGTTTGTCGCCGTCGGTTCATCGGCGGCTGTCGCCGTCGGGGCGACGGCGACAGCCGCCGTCGCCCCGACGGCGGGAGGTTGGACAAAACAACGTCGGCCCGACGGCGATTTCCACCGTCGGGCCGCCAGAGCGGCCTCCGTCGGGCCGCCGTCGGGCCAACGACTGTGTGCTATCTGGGTAGTTGTTACGCTTTGACTATGCCATGTTGTGATGATCGCCTTCGTGTGGTGTTGTTTTGCTGTCACACCTTGACTTTGATGCAGTCCTTCTCCATCATGGCGGAGAGTGTATTTTTCAGTCGCTCCGTGCTGAGTCGTGCCGCCCCGTTGTGGTACCAACATTCCCTCATCACTTGACCTACTTCTGTCATAGTCTGAAAAGTGAAGAACAAGAATGGTCACAAGCGGAGGCAGTGCACAAGAAGTGACATGACAGTTCACCCAGCAGCTGACCATCACATTACAGGGGCCTATTGGGGGATTTTCAGGTGGTACACATATGGAATAAAACGCTATCGGAATAAAATGTACAGGAATAGACTACATCATGGTTCCGACTGCGCATGCACTGAAAACGGCGTTGGGAGCAAAGCAAAGGCGCGCGGCCATTGAGTTTGCCAATACGTGCAGTGAATAACGTCAGTTTTATTCCAAATTAATAGAAATCCAAAACCCTAACCATATCAATTTAATATAATCTTTTTGTTAAACATGTTTTCTATATGTGTTCCAAGCGGTTTGTGCCTAGGTGGTGTGGTTTTATCAATATTTTATTTTTTTCTGTATGGAGATTGCTCACTGCCATTGACAATGCATTGAGTACTCTGGCTATGGCTCTAACACTAGTCTGAGTGCCTAGACCTTTCTAAATCTAAATGCACATGGCATAAGATGTGCTGATTATATTGATGTAAATGCAATGCTGGATAAAAGATTAATATCTTAATTTATTATATATATTTTTTCAGTTGGTATTCTATGTTTCAAAACAAGAGCTGAGATGAGCTGAAACTAGCACATTTCATAGCTGCACCCAGTGTATTAGCATGTGCCATGTGCTTCTGGGGGGGTTGTTTTGCTCTGATGCATCCCACAATGCACCGCGCCGCTGGAACCGTGATGTAGTCTATAAAGAGCTATAAAACATCATATATTTTAATAACAATACAAATATTTGTAATATCAGGAGGTACACATATGGAAGCTAGGCCCTTTGGGTATAGAATCTCAGGCAAGTAACGACATAGAAAGGTAGGCGTGGGTAGTGTGGTGATATAAGGGAGCCTAGGTGGTGTAATGGTTAGCACACTGGCCCAGAATGCAAAGAGATGTGGGTTCGAGTCCCACCCTAGGCGCAATATTTCCCATTTTCATCACCTCCCCATGACACCGGTGCCATGACCATGATCCTGTACAAGCTATGTGCTGTATAGTTGTTGAACCTACCCTGTGTATGTATACGTAAGTGCATTGCCTGTATGTATGTAATTGTAAGCATTAAAAGACTTACAATTCCAGGGGGACGAGTGTAGTAGTCTGCCACTGACCTCTCAGGCAAATAACCACATGGACAGGTAGGCGTGGGTAGTGTAGTGATATCAGGGAGCCTGGGTGGTGTAATGGTTAACACACTGGCTCGGAATGCACAGAGCGGGAAACATTATGCATAGGGTGGGATTCAAACCCATTTTTTTGCCAATCCGCTATAAGTGTTCTAATGATAAGCATATCAAACTTGCCTGTGCCTGGGGAGGTGAAAAAAAAAAAAAGGAAAGCTTGTTTTATTTAATGACGCCTCTAGAGCACATTGATTTTTATCGGCTATTGGATGTCACGCATATGATCATTCTGACATATTTCTTTTAGAAGAAACCCACTGCTGCCACATAGGCTACTCTTTCCAATAAGCAGCAAGGGGTCTTTTATATGCACTTTGCTACAAACAGGACATCACATATGACAGCCTTTGATGAACCAGATCTGGACCACTGGTTGGAACGGAAAATAGCCCAAACTGCAAATGGGTCCACTGAGCAGGATTGATCGGATGGCCCACAGATTCACAGGTGGACACGCTACTGCCTGAGCTATGTCCCGCTCCCCTGGGGAGGTGAGTGCACCTCATTATGCATGCTCGCCCAGAATATCTACCTACCTGGTGTTCGCTCCAGATGGTCGGGATGGCAGGTCGGTGACGTTGGTCACACACTACGGACTTCATGAGTTCTATGGACGGATCACACTGGGCACGTTCCCAGTAGGGAACTCGGTACTCACGCACCACTCCGCACACCTGCCGACAAGAAGCTCACCGTTACCAATCAACAAGTCCTTAGTATCGCTTGTTCACCTGCATGCCAAGAACAAGCTCACCAATGCCAATCAACAAGTCTCTAGTACCGCTTGTTCACCTGCATGCCAATAACAAGCTCACCATTGCCAATCAACAAGTCTCTAGTATCGCTTGTTCACCTACATGCCAACAACAAACACACCATTACCAATCAACAAGTCTCTAGTGTCGCTTATTCACCTGTGTGCCAAGAACAAGCTCACCGTTACCAATCAACAAGTCTCCAGTGTTATTTATTCACCTGCGTACTAATAACAAGCTCACCATTGCCAATCAACAAGTCACTCATATCGCTTGTTCACCTGCATGCCGACAACAAGCTCAGTATTACCAATCAACAAGTCTGCAGTGTTATTTATTCACCTGCGTGCCAACAGCAAGCTCACCCTTACCAATCAACAAATCTCTAGTGTCGTTCATGCACCTGATTGCCAAGAACAAGCTCACCATTACCAATCAAAAAGTCTCCAGTGTTATTTATTCACCTGCATGCCAATAACAAGCTCACCATTGCCAATCAACAAGTCTCTAGTATCGCTTGTTCACCTGCATGCCAACAAGCTCACCATTACCAATCAACAAGTCGCTAGTGTCGTAGAAGTGTCGTAGAAGTGTCGTAGAAGATTCTATTGTCATAGAAGTTTTAGAGAGGGCAAAAGTGCTCAACATTGACTGCATTGTCATGGGAGCACAACTTAGGTGGGCTGGTCATGTAGTCCGCATGGATGAGGATACAATACCAAAAGTTCTCTTCTACTGTGAATTTGTAAAAAAAAAAAAAAAAGGATACAGAAATCAAGGTGGTCAGAAGAAACAGGGTACAGCAAAGCTCGCATCAAGCTGCATCAGGGCATCTAGATAATCTATTGGTTAGGACTCTAGCCCTGCAATGGCATGACATGTGGGTTTGAATCCTGCATTAGCTTAAAATTTCCCATTTGCATTACCCCCTACGACATTTTCTTCTCGAAATTACTTAATTTTGTAAAAAAAAAAAAAAAAAATATATATATTTTAATTTAATTAATTTTCTTTTATAGTTTAACATTTCTCAGTTAAAGATTTTGTAATGAATTTTTTTAGCTTATCATTTTCTTGGTTAACGATATTTTACTGCAATTTGTTAAGTTTAACATTTTCTTAGTTTAAAAAAATGTTTTGTTAAAATTAGTTTTTTTTAATGTTTTAAGTTTTTTTTAAATTGTTACCGAAAAAATGTGTTAAGTTCAAATTTGTCGTTAGGCATAAAAAAAATGTTTCTTCGTTAAAAAAAAAGATTTAAAGTTAATTTTGTTATTTATTGGCCTAACCTCGGTGCGCTGCGCCATCTCCCAAAGCACGAGCCCCAGGGCGTAGATGTCAGCCCTCTTGAAGGACTCAAAGTACTCGACGTTGATGGTCTCGTCGAGCAGCTCGGGCGCCATGTAGCGCCTCGTTCCCGCCCGGTTGTTCGGTGCGATGTCGACGCCGTTACTCGCCGCTGAGTGGCGCACCGCGAGACCTGCCGAAGAAGAGTGTTGTCAAATAAAAATTTATGTAGCGAGGGGGGTAAATAAATAATTCACCTGAAATGACAATTTTACCTCAGAACTACGCCTCTGGCAACTCGAAACCCAGGGAGAAGGACGCACATCCGGGTCCAGTAATTAGCATAATCTATTCACAACGGGAGGACGTTTGTTGAGTAGCTCCGGCAGTTTTTTCTACATAACTACTAAACCAAATAGGTTAGTATCGTTTTTGAAAGCATACATTGGTTTAGTTCATGTTAGCATTCGCATACATCAAGTTTTAAAAAGTTTAAATTGCATATTAACTGATTTATAGGTTAATTACGATGTGTTGTAACATCGTTAGAACAATACTACCGTTGTTCGCTGTATTGCCGCCCGTTGCCGAATGGAGAGATGTTTGGCAGGAGCTATTTACATCGCTAGGATTTAATCATGGGTTTCTTTAAGATTCCGCAATATAGTTTAGGCATACCTCCGAATCCCATAGTATTTTCTCCAACTTGTTGGCCACAAAAGCCACAGGTGGGAGAAGTTTATTGGACAGAGAGTGTGGGAGGCTACCGCTACACTGGTCCCTAGCCATCATCTGTACCCAGGTTAGATTTGTATAACTATACTAGTTATGCCCATGTATTCCATAAAAGGGCGACGACGATTAGTTGGAGCGAGTCTGAAAGTCTTGTCGTCAGTCGCCGCTGAGTGGCGCAACGCGAGACCTGCCAAAGAACAGTGTTGTCAAATAAAAATTTACATAGCGAGGGGGGTCAATAATAGATTCACCTGAATGCGTTGAATAACAAGTTATGCCTATATTATTAGTGTATTCCATAAAAGGGTGATGACAATGAGCTTGAAGCGAGCCTGAAACTCTGGCCGCCCATCGCCACTGAGTGATGCAACGCGAGACCTGCCGAACGACAGTGTTGTCAAATAACAATTTATGGAGCGAGGGGAGGTAAATAATTAATTCATCTGAATGTCTTGTGTGACAAGTTATGCCTATATTATTTGAAGTATAAGCATTATACCAATATAAATTTACGGCAGGAATTGATTGTGTTTATTAATGTTATTATTATTATTATTGTATATGCTGTCGGGATTTGGTCCAACCCCCTCTGTGCTGCTTGTATGCTGCGGATCTTGTTGGAGAGTGGCGACGCGCTACGGCAACAGACAAGGCCAGACGGGTGGCCGAATGAGTTGAACGTCCGTCTCCTGTTTTGGGAGATCGGGGGATCTGAACCCATGGGATCATGGGTTCGACCCATGGTTGAGTCAAACCAATGACTTAAAAATTGATACTTGTCGCTTCCTAGCCAGGCGCTCGGCATTATTAGGATAGGGCAAAGAGATGTTGGCTCAGTGACAGGATAATGTGACTGAGTGGGATATCAGATCATTGTGCTGGCTGTAATGATGTGGACACGTTGGAGTGCGGCCTGATCTCCCAGTGTGGCAGCACTATAAAATCGGCATCAGTGCGCACTGTCACAAGTCAGTACCCGTCCTGATATGACCTTAGATGTTGTAGAATGTAAAACAACAACAAACAAACAACAAACAAACATAAGACATAACCTTCTTTGTTTAACTGTAATCAATAAAATCTAGTTTGATTTTATTGTGCATGATAAAATAATGTTCTGGATGTGTCTGATTTCTATGTTACATGAGTGATATTAACGCATTGCTCAATTTGTATTATTAATATTACAATTACAAGACAATTACATAATACTACGCATATAATAAATTAATACATTCCATAAGATCTATATTTAAAAAAGTGAAATGTTTTTTTCAACTCTAACATATGCACAACATGCAAACCTTCATAGGAACATTGGATTCTGCTATTATTTGGAATATCTCTTGCTATTATTATTACTTAGAATGTTTTCACTTCTGGTTTCCATGCCACACGTTAGTGCCCAGTTTCAAAGAATGACCCAATTATATCAAATTAGACACACATGAGTAGTGGTGGGGAACCTTCTTTATTTTTGCTCGAAGGTCCTTGGCCAGGCAAAATAATAGCCCTACCTAAAAGCTAAAATAAGTGCTAGTGCAAGTGCAGTTCAAGCACGACTGGGCCAGGCGGCAGTGGCGTGGCAGTGGTGGGGCAAAAGGGTGGCCCGCAGTGAATATAAAGTGAAGAAATAAATAAGATAAATATAATAAATAATTAATTAAATACAAGCGGGGAAAACTCCGCCTCTTTATATATATATAATAAATTATATTCTACATAAATTTATACAAGCGGCTCACCCAGATCTGCGATGCAACAGGTGCCATTGTCCTTCACCAGGATGTTCTTGCTCTTGAGGTCCCGGTGAGCGATAGCCGGCTTGCCTTTCATCCCTGTGATCTCCATGTGTAGATGCGCCAACCCAGTGACAGTCGACAGTGCCATCAGGAGCAGGGCAGGTGGGTCGATGGCGCTTCGGCTCAGGTAGTCGAAGAGGGAGCCGTTGGCGTAGTAGTCAGTGATCAACCAGAGCTGCATGCACATGCCATTGTCTGAGTGGAAAGGTTGACTGGTTAGTTGATTGTTGGAGTTTTAAAAGTAAAACTTCTTTTATTTAACGACACCTTTAGAGTGCATTGATTTTATCATCGGCTATTAGAAAAAAAGAGAGTAATTTTCACAGACGCATCCAGAAAGTCAATTTTTTATCATCGGCTATTGGACGTCAAACATGTGGTCATTCTGACATATTTCTTTCGAGGACACCCGCTGGCATCACATAGGCAACTCTTTCCAATAAGCAGCAAGGGGTCTTTTATAGGAACTTTCCCACAGACAGCACTGCACATACTACACCCTTTGATGAACCAGTTGTGGACCCCTGATTGGAACGGGAAATAGCCCAAACTACAAATGGGTCCATTGAGCAGGATCGATCAGATGACCAACACCTTCACATGTGGACACTCTACCGCCTGAGCTATGCCCCGCTCCCCTGTTCGAGTTTTACATCCTGGCAACACCTCCCACTGTGTATAACTTACAGCATCATCGAAGGCGAGTTGCTCTCATACCATATCTATGTGGTGTGGGAGGTTAAAAATCCCTCGGTCGGTAAAAGTGTAGGGTAGGGCTTTCTATCGACCAACTGTCTAATGGTGAAAACAAGTCCATTCAGACTTATCCATGATAAGCAGTGTAAATATTCAATAGAAAAATAGAAAGAAATGGTCATATCAGGATGGGTACTGACTTGTGACAGTATGAATCATGGCGACTTTATAGTGCTGCCCCACTGCGAAATCAGGCCTACTGCCGGCACCATGACCAGATATCCCACTCATGCAGTCACATTATCCTAACACTGAGCTAACCAGTCCTTGCCCTATCCTATTAATGCAGAGCGGGAAGCTAAGAAGTGACAAGTACAAATTTGATAAATAATTGGTTTGACTGAACCTGCGCTCTAGCGATTCAACCGCCGCGCCCAGTGATATGCAGAAAGGAAGGAACTGTTGGTTCATATGGACAGTGAACAGGTAGTGGTCAGATTAGAATTAAATAAATATAAAATTATGTTTTCCACATTTACCTTTATTGTCAGCCGCAATGAAGCCGAGGATGTTTTCATGCCGGAGCATGACTGTCATGTAGATCTCGATCTCACGGTGCCACGACTGCTCCTGACGAGACGAGAAAATCTTGACAGCCATCGCAGTGCCCCTCCAGCGCCCTCTCCACACCTCACCGAAGCGGCCCTTCCCGACAACCTCCTCCAGCGTAACCTGCCTCGCTATGGTCCTCGGAACCACGATGGGGATCCCCACTGTGTGAGAAAGGTTTTTTGTTTGTATTTTTGTTTGTTGAAGTTTTACATCCTGGCACCATCTAAGGTAATATCAGGACGGATACCTACAGACTTGTGACAGTGCGCACCCATGGTGACTTTATAGTCATGCCCCACTGGGAAATCAGGCCGCTGGCACCATCACCTGATATCCCACTCAGTCACATTATCCTGACAGTGAGCTAACCAGTCATTGCCCTATGCTATTAATGCCGAGCGTCAGGCTAGGAAGCGACAAGTATCAATTTTGAAGTCATTAGTTTGAGTCGACTGGGAACCGAACTCCCGACCTTCCGCCCCTATGGCCTGCGCTCTACCGATTAGGCCACCGCGCCCGGTGTGTGAGAAAGAAGAAGGGAAAATGTGTGAGAAAGGAAAAACAGGATGTTATTGCTACATAGGTTATTCTCAGAAACTGTACCACATATTTGGTTTCCATGTTACATTGTTAATGACTAGGGCCTCAGTGACACTATGCATTGCATCTGCTTGCAACCACTTTGCGACCATATTGCGACCAAAAGTCGGTGCCCTCTTTGCGACCAAAGCAAAAAAAAAGGCGGGAAAAAACAATGGTTGCCAACCACTGATACCGGAGTCGCACGAGAACCAGCGTTTGCCGCCAACCTCCTTAGGATCAAAAGGACACTAACCTCTCAGTGTCCCACTCGATACATTGATTCAAATACGTAGTTGGCTCCAGGGTGGCACCAGGGTGGCACAAAGGCAGCGCCAGGGCGGTGCCGGGTTGGGGCCAGGGTGGCGCTGAGTGGGTGCCCTGGCACCAACCACACAGGGAGTGCGGCATTGCATGTCTTGGCACCAACCGGTCGGCGCCAGGACACTGGCAACTCACCAACCAAGAGTTTGGTGAGTCACCAACCAGTTTTGAATGGCGCCGCCGGAACAGGGCGCAAGGAGGTTGCAGGTGCAGCAGCTGCATCCTCCTTGTGTCCAACATTTCCAAAATGTTACGGAGGGCATAAGGAGGCCACAATGAGGATGTTTTGATGTCGCGAATCGTTCGTAAGCGAACACAGGCCTTGTGTGACTGGGGTATCAGTGACCGGTTGCTGACCACTCGGCGATCAGTCGGCGACGGCTTGGCGATCAGTCGGCGAACGATAGGTGATCAGTCGGTGACCGCTTGGCGATAAGTCTAGGCAATCAGGGTAAATATTTGGGGGATGGTCACCAACCGGTCTCCAACCTATCACCAACCGATCGCCAACTGATCACCGATAAGATCTTCAAGTTATTCAAAAGCGATGGGCAGGAAGGAGCAAGCAAAGGTACAGGTATCTGCGTTGAAAAATTCCAAGTCTCTGGCACGGGTTGACACCAGCGGTTGCTATAGTGAAGACATCAGTCACTGAGTGCTCGGCGACCGATTGCCAAGCAGTCACTGAGTGGTTGCAATGGTGTTATGGTCGCTGAGCATTCACTGACCAAAATGTCCCCACTGAGTGTGCGATTGGTCAGCGACTGGTCCCTGACCAGTCAGCAACGACTCGCAAGCGCTGAAAATGGTTTTGGTCACAAGCAGCTGCAACCACCTTTGCAACCAAAATGGTTTCCCGGTGGTGCTTGATGGTTGGTTCCAGTGTAGCTGACAGTGTGGTGCTCCTGTGCTACCCTTACACAACCTCACCTGACCCAGATCCAGCAACTGACCAGCCCAGGTTCAGCATGTCGTCCAGGAACTGCTTCTCACTTTCCTTCGCTTCCTTGAGGATGTTGTCCCTGTAGCCTGTTTCGGCTGCCGCTGTAGCCAGTCGGTGGTGCCAATACACCCCAGCACAGCACATGCCCACAACCAGCGGCATGAACAAGCCGAGCACCAGCTTCAGCCACAGGGCATTCTGTGCACGATCTGCGGAGAGATTGATTGATTGATTGATTGATTGCTGCTGGTTTAACGCTGTGTCATGTCAGACGTCGCGTCGGCAGCAAGGGCCTTATTCACAGGGAAAAGCAAGTGGCATTATTTTATTCTGTCAGTCTTGATAATCACATTCATATGCCAACATTGAAATGTACACACAATTTCAAAATGGTCAGATCTGCATCGAATGACAGCAAAAAGAAATTATGACCAAATCTAGATGCGCATACAGTAACTACATTTAAGTTGGCATGCTATATTCACAGATTTATATGAAGACAATGGAAGAGGTTGGAAGACAACATCAGGGAATGAACAGGCCCAGAGTTTGGCAAGTTGGATGGTTGCTGGAGTTTTAGGTCCTTGCAACATATATGGTCATATCAGGACGGGTACCCATGGCTCTCTGATACACTCATATACACATACCCACATACACTCACTGTATGATGACACCTTGACCTAGCTGAAGCGCAGGTCAACAAAACGTGACAATCTAAAGCTGTGTTTACACGGGCAATTGTGAAGCGAATTAGGCAAATTGATTCATATGAAGCGAATTAGTGGCGCGTTTACACAAGCGAGTTTGAAAGTCTGTCGGCGACCGGGAACCAGCAGCCTTAGTGGTGCGCTTGTAGCCAGTGAGCACTGCTATTTGTTTAGTTTACACTCATCGATTCGACACCGATGTAGCTGCTACGTTAATATCGCTTGGAATTTAAGGTTAATTTAATTAAATTTCATTATTTGAGTATGTAATTCTGTTAAATATGATCGCATTCAATAGATTTCGGCCTAATCAGTCCCTAACACTGCCGGGCACCGGCAAAAGTTACACCTGAGCTTGTAGGCGGCGAGCACCGCTATTTTACACTATCGCCGCCCGGGAACCAGCTGAATCGCTTCATATAAACCACCTCGCAAGGTGGTTTACATAAAGTGAATCATATGAAGCGAATCGGCCCTAATCCGTCTCAGAGTCGCGTTTACACGGCGAATGTGAGGCGAACTAGGCAAGGCGATTCATATGAAGCGATTTAACTCTCCCGTGTAAACACAGCTAAAGGGAGCGACTCAAGGTGACACCGGGCGCTCTTATGCACACGTATATAGACATATACATAGCATGGCCTATTCCAGGTATGCAGATATTGCAATACCTCAGGGAGTTTGACGCCCCTGCCCTGCAGAGTTGTAAACCACTGCCTTGTGGTGCAGGTTCTTGACAGAACCGAAGGCTAAGGGAGCAAACCCTGAACAGAAAACCATGTAACTGTGGCAGCATTAAGGGCGGTTCATGTATGGAACTCCAAATATCTCTCGACCAGCCACTGCAGGGACAAATAGTTTTGGGCCTGTCTTGACATGTTCTTGCCACTGTGAAAGCTCTATTTGCTCCCCGAGAGAGTGCCACTGGTAACTTGCAAAAGCCAGCAGCACTTCAACACCTTTGCAGGCAGCTTTCATGAAATGTTGAGAGCTAAATGGAGAGCGGCAGTCAAGTAATGAAAGCAGTCTTTGTCGCCTCGCGACCGACAGCATGATGATGACCAGCTTGTGACAGTGCGCACACATTGCAATCTTGCAAATCACAGTGAAAGAGGGAAGAAAAGAAAGCGGACAAAGGAAGAGGTGGGAAGACAACATCAAGGAAGGAACAGGCGCGGAGTTTGTTTGGAAAGTCCCAGAGGGCAATGGAGAACAAGGAAAAATGGAGAAAACTGGTTGCAAGGTCATCCATGGTGCGGTAACGACCCTCGCGGTTAAGGGATTGATGATAATAATGATGATGATTAGGTGAAGAAGTGTTAAATTCATGCATACCATGACTCTGTTCAGGAGACA
The DNA here is from genome assembly GCA_030323885.1 of Branchipolynoe longqiensis. Classification (NCBI taxonomy): domain Eukaryota; kingdom Metazoa; phylum Annelida; class Polychaeta; order Phyllodocida; family Polynoidae; genus Branchipolynoe; species Branchipolynoe longqiensis. The sequence continues at coordinate 32,545,014 of CM059203.1, read as the reverse complement.
ATAGTGTTGCCGGTGCATACTCATTGCAGTAGTTGGGCAATGTGCAACAGGTGGCGGCAAAACTTGGCTGCGGCAAAGTGGTACACTGTGCTGGATTGTCAGCAGGAAGCAGGAGATCCTTATGAATGCATCTGAAACTACAAAGGATCGGGACATACACACTGTGTAGATGGGTCATTCTCTAAAACTGGGCACCAAAGTGTGACATGGAATCCAAAAGTGAAAACCTTCCAAATAATAGCAAAAATCCTTCCAAATAATAGCCTAATCCAATGTCCTATGAAGGTATGCATTTTGCGCATACGTCAGAGTTGAAAAAAATGAATTTCACTTTTTGAATTAGATCTTATACAAATTGAACAATACATTAATATCACACGTGTAACATGAAAATCAAAGACACACCCAGAACCTCATTTTAACATATACAACATAGTCAAACAGGATTTTCTTTATTTTCACTGTAGCGCAAAATCATACAATTATAATTTTGATATCCTTTGTGGGATAAATTCAATACATGTAGAACTGCTAACATACCTAATAGACAGAGGCTGCAATACTTATTTGACTTGTTATCAATAAAACAAAGACTTAATTATCAGCATCGTAACGTGGAAACCAAATATGTGGTGCCCAGTTTTGGAGAATAACCCAGATTTATTTATTTGTTTGTTTAACGAGAAAAAAGTAAATATCGGCTATGGGGGGGGTCATACAGTGGTTAAACATATCTGACTAAGAAATTAGATTTCAACCAGGTAAAATAGAGCACAGTAATGTATGCCAAAAGAGCGTACAACTGTGGTAAAATCACAAGTGGCGTAGAATGCCCAAAAGATTCAACGGTGTTCTTATTTCCCCCTTTCTATCCATTAGCGATAGTATTGACTCATTATTGATTTGGATAGGAAGAACAAGGAAGCAGATGGGTTGTTTGTGTTGTTTGTTTTGTTTGTTTGGGTGTTACGTTCTAGCAACATCTAAGTTCATATCAGGATGTGTACCGACTTGTGACAGTGCACACTCATGGTGACTTTATAGTGTGTCCCACTGGGAGACCAGGCCACCAGCACCATGACCTGATATCCCACTCAGTCACATTATACTGACACTGAGCTAACCAGTCCTTGCCCTATCCTATTAATGACGAGTGGCATGCTAGGGAGCGACAAGTATCAATTTTATAAGTCATTGGTTTGACTCGACCGGGAACCAAACTCCAGATTTTCTGCACGCGAAGCATGCGCTCTGCCGATTAGGCCACCATCTCTGGTGAGGCAGGTGAGAAGAACATAACTTTATTCCAATGACAATCAACTCCATCAGCATAGCAGCCGTTCATAATCATTTCTTGAGGCCGCAGTCGAAAGGTAAGGCTCACATGAGCATGAAGTTATGCATAGTCCGATGGTTTTGAGTTTCTGATATTTTTCTGAGCTAAGTATATTAAATTGATCATTATAATCTACTTTACATTAGTTTGAAGTAACTTTTAACTGAAATGGCTACCTTTTGGGATATTTGAAATTCAATCATGTGAAAATAATTTTGGCAAGCACGCCAAAACTCTGATACCATAGGCTTCTGCAGTAACAGGTTCTATTAAATTTGCAATAGACGAGATCACCGTTCCGACTGCGCATGCGCTGAAAACGGCGCTGGCAGCAAAGGAAAGGCATACATCCATTGAGTTTGCCGATACGCGTAGGGAAAAACTTTGATTTTATTCAAAATTAATAAAAATAAATAACATTTTGGCACAAACATGGATGGATGGATGCAATATAATAATATAATGAATAAATTTAAGACACAACTCTCCATAATTAAGCATTTTGAGACAAGAAACATACAATTTCAGTCACTTTACAGGCGGATGTTTACATCACCATTGATTAGACATAAGTAATTCTTGTTCTAAATATTAAAATGTAAAATGTGTCAACAAAAAGTTGTTTCAAAGAAATATATAACCAATATCTGATTAACCCTACTCATTTTCTATCTCTTCATATGTCATTAACCATGGGATATAAATAAAAACATGAATAAAATAAGTAAAACTGACTCTGGCTAAGGCCCAAACACTAGTCTGAGTGCCCAGATTTGTCTAAATCTAAATGCACATGGCATAAGATGTGCTGATTTATATTGATGTAAATGCAATGCTGGATAAAAGATTAATATCTTAATTTATTATATATATATATATATTTTTAGTTGGTATTCTATGTATCAAACAAGAGCTGAGATGAGCTGAAACTATCACATTTCATAGCTGCACCCAGTGTATTAGCATGTGCAATGTGCTTCTTGCGGGTTTGTTTTTCTTCCATGCATCCCACAATGCACCGCGCCGCTGGAATGGCGATGTAGTCTATCAACAGGTGGGTGTGGCCATTTTTCTGCCCCCCCACCCACACCACCCACACCACCAGTAATGACTGCAAATGACCGCCCCCGCGCTCATTTAAGCCGATTGCGTAGTCATTGCATCCATGGTTTTCTGAGTAAGGATGCGATGGACCTGATTCTACTTCATACTGTGTTATTTATTCATGTATTCCTTAAAAGGGAGACAACAGCGAGGTGGAGCGCGTCTGACACTCTGGCTGGTCCTTAAAACCAACCGCTTGATTAAAGTTGCATTGTCCGATGCTTTTAAGCTTCGGCCAATTTTCTGAGATAAATATTGTAGTGGTCTGCACTGACCTCTCAGGCAAGTAACCACATAGACAGGTAGGCGTGGGGAGTGTATTGATATCAGGGAGCCTAGGTGGTGTAATGGTTAGCACCCTGGCCCGGAATGCAAAGAGATGTGGGTTCGAGTCCCGCTCTAGGCGCAGTATTTCCCATTTTCATCACCCCCACGACACTGGTTGCCGTGATCAGGATCCTGTACAAGCTTTGCGCTGTATGGTTGTTGAACCTACCCTGTGTATGTATGTGTTAGTGCATTGCCTGTATGTATGTAATTGTAAGCATTACAAGACTTACAATTCCAGGGGGACGAGTGTAGTGGTCTGCACTGACCTCTCAGGCAAGTAACCACATAGACAGGTAGGCGTGGGGAGTGTATTGATATCAGGGAGCCTAGGTGGTGTAATGGTTAGCACACTGGCCCGGAATGCAAAGAGATGTGGGTTCGAGTCCCGCTCTAGGCGCAGTATTTCCCATTTTCATCACCCCCACGACACTGGTTGCCGTGATCAGGATCCTGTACAAGCTTTGCGCTGTATGGTTGTTGAACCTACCCTGTGTATGTATGTGTTAGTGCATTGCCTGTATGTATGTAATTGTAAGCATTAAAAGACTTACAATTCCAGGGGTACGAGTGTAGTGGTCTGCACTGACCTCTCAGGCAAGTAACCACATAGACAGGTAGGCGTGGGGATTGTATTGATATCAGGGAGCCTAGGTGGTGTAATGGTTAGCACACTGGCCCGGAATGCAGAGATGTGGGTTCGAGTCCCGCTCTAGGCGCAGTATTTCCCATTTTCATCACCCCCACGACAATATATTAAATTGATTGTTATAATCTATCTTACTTTAGTTTGCAGTAACTTTTATTTTAAATGGGTAACCTTTGAATTATTTGAGGCGCAAGCATGCAAGATTAATTTTGGCAAGCACGCCAAAACTTTGACACCATAGGCTTATGCAGAAACAGGTTCTATTAAATTGACTCAGCATGCCCTTCTATGTGTCAACAAATGCTTAATAAGTCCACCAGTATCTAAATTAGATATATAGAATCAAATATAGGTGAGTGGTTTGGTTTTGAAAATTTGATGTTTTCATCGGTCTATGTAACTTTAAATTGTAGTGAAATGGGACTATGGATGAACCAGACAAGTGAAATCGTAGGGCCACCATTCATTTGGCATGTTTTCATTTCAAATATCTCCCAAAGATAGCCATTTAAAAGAACCGCAATACAGAGATCCACTGAACAGGCAGACAAGAATGGGAGATTGACCACTCCTCAGAGTTCCTAGACCAAGCACAAACAAACTCGCAAAGGCACCAATATTTAAAGGTAGCAAGATATGGAACGAACTACCATCTGCAATTAGAAGTGCACCTTCCTACCAAGGCTTTAACTCAGTGGCCAGAATGCATTTCACTGGCCAGGCCCTTGAACAAGCATCATAGTGTGGATCCTGTGCCCTGCCGTACTCCCCCCTCCCTCCTTGTCCCCCCCCCCCTCACCCCCCACCCCCTCACTCAATTACTTACCTCAACTATACCACAATAGCAGCACAGTTTTTGCAGCAACCCACCATCTTAGCCCATAACGCTGAACTTATTATTGCTAACCCACTAACACACTAACCTCCTTCATAATCTACTAATATGTCCTACCTAAGTATCCGCTGATCTACCTATTTACAATGTAATGTAAATGGCCGGAAGACCAGTGCCTCGGCGCTGACAATAATGTATATTCTGATGAATAAACTGTTTTACCAAAAGAAAAGAAAAATAACAATAAAAAGTCACTTCAATCCTAAAGTATCAGCAATTATAATAATTAATCTAATGCATTTATCTCAGAATGTGGAGGAAACTCAAAATCATTATTGGACGATGGTTTTAATTTTCAGTCATTTTCTGAGATAAATATATTATGCCTGGTACACACCTCCCGTATACGATTCACGTGCAAAACCGACTGCCCGACACGACCCGTCACAACCCGACCCATCCCGTTTCCCGACTAATGCCCGGTACACACCTCCCGTATAAAACCTAAAACTGCCCGATTCATTTATAAAATATTATAAGATTCCAGTCTTAAGCCCTAAAACTGAGTTTTAAGTCGCGAATCGGAAGGCTCAGGTGGGTTAGGGGGGTCACACACCTAAAGAATGAAACCAACTCAAACTCAAACTTAGTCGTGAAACGGGCAGTTTTAGGTTTTATATGGGAGGTGTGTACCGGGCATTAGGTTTATCGCTATAATCGTATAATCTACCTTACTTTATGTTTGAAGTAACTAACGTTGGAGATATTCAAAGTGTAAACATGCCAAATTAATTTTAGCATGCGTGTCAAAACTGAAGACCCCTAATGACTTCAGCATTGATTGATTGATTTGATTGGTGATTTCTTTAAGCCGTATCGGCAACATAGGCCATATTCAACTACTGATACACATGACTTCAGCAGTAACAGGTCTTTTACATTGGATGTATTTGACTGGGCCTCTATATTCGCATATCAAAATATTTCTTTACAAATTCCTATTCGACTGGGACCGGAAGTGGGTTTCTATACATATGAATCAAATGTGTCTTGTGGCTCCATCCATAAGGTCACATGGTGTATTCACTAGCTTCAGCCAATCAGAGCTGTTCTTTTCGATTGCAAATGGCTGCCCTCTATGGAGGCAGCCATTTGCAATGGAAATGAACAGCTCGGAGTGTTTCTTTTAAATTGCAAATGGCCACCCCCATACAGGGCAGCCATTTGCAATGGAAGAGAACAGCTCTGATTGGCTGAAACCACTGAAGCCATTTGACTGGTCCTCTTTGCATTCGAAAACCTAGTTCACTGCGCAAGTGGGTGGAGCCTAAATCTTGCGGATAGAAAGGTCCCAGTCAAATGCCTCCATTGACTTAGTATGGACAGCCTTCTAAGTTCTATGCAGCAAAGGTGAATATGTAGATTCAAATCTAGATCAGTGATTTGCTTTTGAAAATTTGGTGATTTTATTGGACTTTGCAACTTTTAGGCTGGAAGTCAATCTGGCGGCTGGTGCCTTGTGCTACCCTACCCACCTTCGGGTGAGGTTCCCCGTTGAGTCGCGCCTGACAGTGCTGTAGCACACACCGCCCACAGTCTCACAGGAAGTCGCATTCCCGCACATGTTGCACTTACACATCAGACCTGCCGGCACAAGCAGAGCACGCGCTTCAGTGAGGAAGACCCAACCCGCATGCGTTTGTTCGGTCCACGCTTTTTAGATCGGCCGAGGGAGCGCAACCTCTGCGGCCAAGCAGTGTGACTTAGAGAGAAGAGAGTAGAGAAGATATGACTACTGACACACAAGCAGTGTGACTTAGAGAGTAGAGAGGAGACAACTACTGATGCAGAAGCAGTGTGACTTAGAGAGTAGAGAGGATACGATTACTGATGTACAAGCAGTGAAACTTAGAGAGTAGAGAGGAGACAACTACTGATACACAAGCAGTGTGATGTAGAGAGTAGAGAGGAGGTAACTACTGATACACAAGCAGTGTGACTTAGAGAGTGGAGAGAAGGTTACTGATACACAAACAGTGCAACTTAGAGAGTAGAGAGGTAACTACTGATACACAAGCAGTGCAACTTAGAGAGTAGAGAGGAGACAACTACTGAAGCACAAGCAGTGTGATTTAGAGAATAGAGAGGAGACAACTGTACTGATACACGAGCAGTGCAACTTAGAGAGTAGAGAGGAGACAACTACTGATACACAAGCAGTGTGACTTAAAGAGTAGAGAGGAGACGGCTACTGATGCACAATCAGTGTGACTTAGAGAGTAAAGAAGAGACGGCTACTGATGCACAAGCAGTGTGACTTAGAGAGTAGAGCAGAGACGGCTACTAAAGCACAAGCAGTGTGACTTAGAGAGCAGAGAAGAGACGGCTACTGAAGCACAAGCAGTGTGACTTAGAGAGTAGAGAGGAGACGACTACTGATTCACAAGCAGTGTAGCTTAGAGAGCAGAGTGGAGACGGCTACTGAAGCACAAGCAGTGTGACTTAGAGAGCAGAGTGGAGACGACTACTGAATTACAAGCAGTGAGATGACTGATACACAAGCAGTGTGATTTCAAGAGCAGAGAGGCGACGACTACTGAATCACAAGCAGTGTGACAACTCAGTGAGCCTGACTTCCTTCTCTACCTACACAACCAGTGGTTCAGATTATGGGAATAAATAAGCACATTTTATACTAACAAATACTAAATAAAGAAAACCAACAATATCAAAATAAAAAGCCTATTTTCTGTGTTTGAGCCACAAGCGCACAATACTGACCCACTCCACTGAAATCAGATGTAGTTGTAATAGTTTCGCATACAGATATAATCAGATTCTATTTGTGTAAAGCACAGATGAAAGCGCTTGAAATATTTCTAAAATTGACTTTAATTCCACCCGCTTTAAAGTTGCATAGTCCGCTGGTTTTGATTTTCTGTCATTTTTCTGAGATAAATATGTTAGGTTGATCGTATTAATCTACCTTGCCCTAGTTTGAAGTAAGTTTGATTGTATATGGCTAACATTTGAGATATTTGAAGTGCAACCATGCAAAATGAATTTTGGCAGGCATGCCAAAACTCTGACAACATAGGCCTCTGCAGTAACAGGTTCTGTTAAATTGCCTCAGTATTCCCTTCTTTGTGGTGATAAATGTTTGATAAGCGCACCACTATCTAAGTTAGAGATGTAGAATAAAATCTAGCTAATTGTTTTGGTTTTTGAAAATTTGATATTTGCATCGGACTATGCAGCTTTAAATAAGACCAAACTTGTAGTGGAAAAAAATGGCAGATTTACTGTGAAAATGTATGCTCGAATATGGGCCTTGCTAAGTCTGTCACTTTAGATTGTTTGTTTGTTGTTGTTTAACGTCCTAGCAACATCAAAGGTCATATCAGGACGGGTACTGACTTGTGACAGTGTGCGCTCATGGTGACTTTATAGTGCTGTCCCACTGGGAAACCAGACCGCTGGCACCATGACCTGGTATCCCACTCAGTCACATTATCCTGACACTGAGCACACCAGTCCTTGCCCTGTCCTAATAATGCCGAGTGCCTGGCTAGGAAGCAACAAGTATCAATTTTTAAGTCATTGGTTTGACTCGACCAGGGTTCGAACCCACGACCTACCAGCAAGGGAGACGGATGCTCTAACTCATTCGGCCATCCCGTCTGGTCTATTGATTGTAGTAGTGTATGCACAAATAAGATAGGGAACTGGACCCGACAAAGCCAGGTGATGTTACTAGGTGATGTGACATGGCCAGGTGACATGACTAGGTGACGTGACGTGGCCAGGACAAATAAAGACTTCACTTGCCACACTGAGCTCAAAGCAGTCACTTCTCATTTCACATCACTACATGGTGTCACGTGTGCATATTACTCTCTCACTTTAGATGATGTTTCATAAAACCCTAACATCAAACCTGTGACAGTGCGCACTCATGTCGATTTATAGTTATACCGCTGCTTTCCCCCACACAAACACTAGTAGACCTGATCAGCGGCACCATTACCTGATATCCCACTCACTCGCATTATCCTGATACTGCGCAAACCACTCCTAGGCCTATCCTAGTAATGCAGAGCGCCAGCTCAACACAGGTAGTGACAGGTACCAATATTAATTTTATTTTTAATTGCTAAGCCTTTGAATTTGACTCGTTCTGGATTCGAACCCAGGACCTTCTGTACGAGAAGTCAACCAGCATGTAGTACCTACCCAGTGATGGGGACGGTGTTGAGGCGATGATGACGATGATGATGATGATGACATATAAGGGGATAATCTCAAACCGTGGCCTCCTACCCATAATGCACTGCGTGGTGAGTGGCTGGTGGCGGTGTAATGGTAACTGATGATATATGAGTGGTCTCAACTGGCCCCTCAGTCATATCTCTCCTCTAACTCAAAACAATGCAGACATAAACAAACTATGTAGTAATCTCTCTACACACACACATTGTGTATCAGGAACCGTATCACCTTCAGCAGCGTTTCTATGGAAACATATATGTATACAGTAAAGCCTCCTTAACCGACTACCTCCACAGATCAACCACTCCCCTATTTCGATCGTTTTCTTTGGGTCCCAACAATACCATTGTAACCATATTCTAACTCCCGAAACCGATTGATTGGTGGTTGCTTTACGCCGTGTCGGCAGCATAGGCCATATTCACGGCGAGAAATCTTTGTTTTTGTTCAAACCATCGCTTTTACATGTAACCCGAAACCGAACACCTCCCTAAATGGACCATTTAAAGCTGCATAGTCCAATGAAATCATCAAGTTTTCTAAACCAAAACAATGATCTAGATTTGCTTAGCAGCTAAGCAAATCTCTCAATTTGCTTAGCAGCTGTCACTCACAGTCAGTGCTGTGGGGAGTAACTCGCTTTGACTCAGTCGGGGTTTGAACACGGGGACGGATGAGAGGCGGGCGCTCAACCCATTTAGCCATCCCGTCTGACATTCAGCAGCCCGTTTTGAAAGGTTGGTTGTTGGAGTTATACGTCCTGGCAATTGACAACATCTAAGGTCATATCAGGACGGGCCTTCTGAAAGGAGAGTTAAAGCGGCTGTCACACATCACCCGATTGAGCAACGGACAGAATTGTCTAGTCCGGTGGTGTTCGGGCGTGATAAGTATCAAAATGTATTAAAATGTGTCAAAATGTTGCGATATTGGGTCAAAGGCCGCTGGATGAACGAAAATGAAACGGACATAAAACGGAATGCCAACAGACGAAACAAACTCAAACTGGACAAGAACCATAGACATCAATCCGGCAGCATCCGTTCCCAGTCTTGTGCATGTTCAAAACTTGTACGGACACAAACTGGTCTATCAGGGGTCTTTGTTTGGTTTCTTTCCGTTTCCTCCAATCAGGTGATGTGTGACAGCCGCTTAAGCCATGTACAACAAACAGTTCACAGACTCCGCCATGAAGTCTGCCTTTTTATATTTGCTTATTTTGTCGGATAATTGATAGTAAACCCTGAGTTCAGCTTCAGCGCAGATAATTTCCCAGAATTGTTTCAGTCTCCATAGCTACAGATAAGGGCGAGTTGAGGCTATTATTAGGTCAAATAAACGCAATATAAGCCATGCTGTGGTACAAATAGGACAAACAGTAATGGTATTATTAAAGGGATTTAATATTGAGGATTTGCGTGTGATGTAGGCATCACACTACTCCTGCATCGTAGTTGGATAGAAGTAGTTAATTTTGCTATCAGGTGTATGTAAGTAAAACAAAAAGCACAAATCTATTCACTGCTACATTCTAATTCTGTTATTTAGAACCATGCATATTCAATCGGAGGTTCAAATAATGTTATTTATGAGAATAGCTTACTCAAAAAGTGAAATTCGGTCAAATTAAACCAAAAATACGAGTGATATTAATGCCGCCGCCGCAACGGTGGCGATATTGTCGAAGGTAAACAAAACAAAAGGCACAAATCTATTCCCTGCTACGATCTAATTCTGTTATTTAAAATCATGAATATTCACTCGGGGGTTAAAATAATGTTATTTATGAGAATAGCTTAGTCAAAAAGTGAAATCCTGTCAAATTAAACCCAAAATCCAAGCGATATTAACACCGCCGCCGCATCGGCAGTGTTATGCTGTACTTTCTATCCAACCATGATGGCCGACGAGGCACTGATCACGTGGTGCTAATCGTTTGACGCAAATCCTCAATTTAACAACACCTCTAGAGCACATTGATTTTTATCATCGGCTAATGGACATCAAACATATGGTCATTCTGACATATTTCTTTTTGGGGGAAACCCGCTGATGCCACATAGGTTCATCTTTCTGATAAGCAGCAAGGGTTCTTTTATTGTGGACCACTGGTTGTAACGGAGGATTCAAAATAGATGTATGGGAATGGAACTGTACTACAGACAAGGAAGAGTTGAGGCTATTATTAGGTTGTTGGTTGTTTTACGTCCTAGCAACACCGAAGGTCATATGAGGATGGGGTATTATTAGGTTAGATAGTCCGATGGGTTTTGAGTTTCTGTCTTTTTCTGAGATAAACATATTAGGATGATTGTTATTATCTACCTTACTTTAGTTCGATGTAACTTTTATTTTAAGTAGCTAACTTTTGAGATATCTGAAGTGCAAACATGCAAAATTAGTTTTGGCATGCTTGCCAAAACTCTGACACCATAGGTTTCTGCAGTAAGAGGTTTTATTACATTGCCTCAATATTGCCTTCTATGTGGTGCCAAATGTTTAATAAGTGCACCAGTATCTAAGTTATGTATGTAGAATCAAATCGAGACACTTGTTTTTGAAAATTTGATGTTTTCATCGGAATACGCAGCTTTAAATAAATGTAATATAAGCCACCCTGTGGTACAAATAGGACAAATATTAATGGTATATTAAAGGGATTCGGTATAGATCGCTGGGACTGGAACTACACTCTTGACAAATGCTCTCCAAGCACACCCTTTTAGTTAATGTATTTGAATATCTGGACGATTTGGTTGGAGTGTTTCCGTCCTGGCAACACCTAAGGTCATATCAGGATGTGTACCGACTTGTGACAGTGTGCACTCATTCCGACTTTATAGTGCTGCCCCACTGGGAGACCAGGCCGCTGGCACCAGGACCTGATATCCCAGTCACATTATCCTGACACTGAGGCAACCAGTCCTTGCCCTATCATGATAATGCCGAGCACCAAGCTAGGATGTGACAGATACAAATTTAGTAAGTTATTGGTTTGACTCGACCGTGAATTGAACTCCCGATCTCCTGCACAGGTCTATGCTCTACCGATTCTGCCACCACGTCCGGTTGCAGTTTCTGAGAATGACCTACAGTAAAACCTCTCTAACCGACCACATCCACAGATCGACCACTCCCCTATATCGATCACTTTATTTGGGTCCCAAGAATACCATTCTAACCATATTCTAACTCCCTAAATCGACCACCTCCCTAAATCGACAACTTAAAGTCGGTCGATTTAGAGAGGTTTTACTATATATATATGCTGTATAAGAATTATACAAGTATAATAACCTGGAATATCCCTCCTTTCGCTCATTACTCACTCATCAGCGCCATGGACTGATGGTGTCTGTCATAGGCATCTACTGCTCCAGCCTCCCCAACCCCAGCTCCGATGGTGGCGCCACCATCCACCCCTGCACACGGTAACTGCCACTCACTGTACCGCTGAAGTTTGTTTGTTTGTTTGTTGTAGCTTTACATCCTAGCAATATCTAAGGTCATATCAGGACAGGACCCGACTTGTGACAGTGCACACTCATGGCAACTTTATAGTGTTGCCCCACTGGGAGACCAGGCTGCCAGCACCATGAGCTGATATCCCACTCAATCACATTATCCTGACACTGAGCCAACCAGTCCTTGCCCTATCCTAATAATGCCATGTGCCTGACTAGGAAGCGACAAGTATCAATTTTTAAGTCATTGGTTTGACTCGACCAGGGTTCGAACCCACTATCCCATGGTCTCCCAACACGGGATACGTGTGCTCTAACTCATTCGGCCATCCCATCTGGTTGTGTACCGCTGAAAATGTAGACATATATACCATATATAAACATGTATATAACACTTTTCTAAAATATTCCAATAATGATAAATTGGTGGGGGAATGCAAATGTTCTATTTGTGAAACAGGTATATAGGGCCAGGTGCATAGATGTTTATGTAGGTGCTGGTGGTACTTGACTCATTGGTAAATAGACATTGTGGTGCTAGTAAGATAGTGTGTAAGGGGCACTCAGAGCTCTACCCACTACCCCCTGCCCCCTCTGCTAGTCATGGATTACCACACACTCAGCTCAGGGCAGGTGGTGGCCAGGGGAGCCACGCCGCTTGGTAGTGGTGGGCAGATCACTGTAACCACGGGGACCGGAAATGCTTATTTCTCATTGGTGGAGCTAGAAATGCTTGTTTCTCATTGGGAGAATGGGGTGAGGTGATAGACTATACTGGATCCATGTACCATATAAATAATAAACCTAAGGGCTTGTCTCTCTCACTCTTCTTGAAGTCTTTATACTCTTCCTTTCTCTTTTTGCCTGTATTGATTTCACTATAGCCTGCCTACACAACCACAGATTCGAGCCGTGGACTTCACACTTTGTTATATATGTTAAAGACAGACAACCTTCACCGGGATGTCAGACGCCATTGACCAACTTGACCGCATCTGGGCCATCCTGGGAACACCCAGCGAGACGACGTGGGATGGTGGCGTCTCACAGTACCCACACTAAAATTTGCTAAATAAAATATTCCACAAATAATACTCTCATCCTGCAAGTCAAGGGGGTTGGCTTATTAAAAGGCTTAAAATTGGTTAATTAATCAAATAACGTACTAGGTGTGCTTACCTTTTTTATGTCAAACATCAGGCTTCTCCGTAAAGCTGTAAACCAGAACTTGTTAATCAAAGGCTGTGGTATGTGCTGACCTGTCTGTGGGAAAGTGTATATAAAAGACCCCTTGCTGCTTATCGGAAAGAGTAGCCTATGTGGTGGCAGCGGGTTTCCTCCAAAGATTCGGGATGGCTGAATATGTTAGACTTAGAGCATCCATCTCCTGTGTTGGTAGATCATGGGGTCGTGGGTTCGAACCCTAGTCGAGTCAAACCAATGACTTAAAAATTGATACTTGTTGCTTCCTAGCCTGGCACTCGCCATTATTAGGACAGACCAATCGTCCACAATTGAAATTTCCCCTGCTTAAACAACTAATGTGCCACCAACAAAATAAAGTTAGAATCAATGCGCTCCTGGGGCATTGTTAAATAGAACAAGCTTTTTCTACGTAAAGCTCCACTAACAAAGCTTACAATAAAAGACTTAGTTAAAGCTGCATAGTCTGAAAAAAGCATAAGATTTCCGAAAGAAAAACATTCATTGAGATTAGAACCTACATATCCAACTAAAGGCCCTGTCACAGCTCACCGGATTGGGGGAAACTGACAGAAACCGAACAAAGTCCGTTGATGTCCGGTTTGTGTCCGTACAAGTTTGGAACATGCACAAAAATTGAAATGGATGCCGCTGGATTGACGTCTACAGTTCTTGTCCGGTTTGAGTTTGTTTCATCCGTTGGATATCCGTTCATGTCTGTTTCATGTCCATTCGTCCAGCGTCCTTTGACCCGATATTGCAACATTTTGACACATTTTAATACTTATCACGCCCGAACCCCACCGGTCTAGACAATTCTGTCCGTTGCTCAATCTGGCGAGGTGTGACAGCCGCTTTAGATCAAATATCTCTGCAGTTGATCATTTTAAATCACGATTACTTTAACTAAACTAAGGTAGATAATAAAAATGATGTTCTTGTATGACCTAGCAACATCTAAGGGCATATCAGGACAAGTACCGACTTATGACAGTGCGTACTCATGGCGACTTTAAAGTGCTGCCCCACTGGGATACCAGGCCACCAGCACCATGACCTGATATCCCACTCAGTCACATTATCTTGGACACTGAGCCAACCAGTCCTTGCCCTATCATAATAATGCAGAGCGCCAGGCTAGGAAGTGACAAGTATACATTTTTAAGTCATTGGTTTGACTCGACCCACAAACTCATGGGTTCAGATCTCCCGATCTCCCAAAACAGGAGACGGATGCTCTACTCATTCGGCCACCCCATTTGGTCCTAATAACAATGAACATTCTATACTTATTTCAGAAAATGACAGAAATTCAAAACAATCAGAACATGCAATTTAAATCAAATAGGTTGTTTTATTTTGTTATGTGCTTTATTAATTAACTAGGTTATTTGGCTCCTTACTTATCTAATAGAAAAAAACCACAATTAATCAAATAAGTAATTGATTGTATATTGTGCATGTTGGTTAGTCAACATGTGTAATTCGCGCGCGGTGAAAGGACGGTGGTGGCGCCACCTGGATTCCATTCCGACTCACTCCACACACCCCCTGCCGTAAACCGGAGGAACCACATCTCGTGCCACGAAATGTGACGTCACTTCCGGTCGCCTCCAGCACGCCTCCCAGGCATTATGCCATCAGATGCTATAGCGATATAGCGAATGGTAGACAGGAAGTGTTCACACTTATTTGTCTCTCTTTTTTGTTGTTGTACATTAGTTGTCCCAAGCAGGGGAAATCCCAGTCACAGACGACTGGTCTTCCCCACTCCACTGCTGGTCGATAGAAAGCCCGAGCCTACACTTTTACCGACCCAAGGGATTTTTAACCTCCCACACCACATAGACATGGTATGAGAGCAACCGGCCTTTGATGACGCTGTAAGTTATACACAGCGGTGGGAATCCAAATTGGCAGCGCTGGGGGCACGGGGAATCGAACTGCCAACCCTCAGATTAGGAGTCTGACCTAGAAAAAAGTCAGACACTCTAACCACTCCACCACAGATCACTAGATCGAAAACAGCTCACCAGCTTTGCCAATTAATCTTACACTAGTAATAAGTTATTTAAAACTGCAGTCCCATGAAAACATCAAATTTTCAAAACAAAAACAATTCCTACATTTAATTCTACATGTCTAACTTAGATCATCATCATCATCATCATGCTGTCGCTCGCGATGCGACCAAGACTGCTTTCATGACCTGACTTACTAACTTAGATACTGCTGCACTTATTAAACATTTGTCGCCACATAGAAGGGAATACTGAGGCAATTTAATAGAACCCGTTACTGCAGAAGGCTATGGTTTTAGAGTTTACGCTTCAAATATCTCAAAAGTTAACCATTTAAAGTAAAGGTTTACTTCAAACTAAAGTAAGGTAGATAGATTATAACAATCAACGTAACATATTTATCTCAGAAAATGACAGAAACTCACAAACATCGGATTATGCAACTTTAATGTACGTTATGTAAGCAAGTATTTTATTAATGTATTTGGTGCGCTTTACTTATCATCTTATGTACACAATGTTTTCAAATAGGATATGCAATGTATGTGATGTAGGCATACCCATTAGTAATCGATTAGCATTACTGTCATATGGGTTCGAACCCTGGTCGAGTCAAACTGATTTTAAAATTTATACTTGTCGCTTCCTAGCCTGGCACTCGGCATTATTAGGATAGGGCAAGGACTGGTTGGCTCAATGTCAGGATAATGTGACTGCAGCAGTCTTCCAGTGGGGCAGCACCATAAAGTCGCCATGAGTGCACACTGTCACAAGTCGGTACCCGTCCTGATATGACGTACACTATCACTGTTTTTTCATATTGACAAGGTATTAACTCTGCCCATAATGTATAAGCTCCCGTGAGGGTGCTTGTTTTCAACGATGGACAGCTGTGGTGCTGTCTTGATATGTTACTTCGACCAGGAGTGTTTACCTGTCTCTACTCAGGTCAGCCTTCTGCAATTTTGGTTGTTAGTAATCGCCTATGTTAGTTTTTTTCTGTAATTTTCCATTTTTTTGTGTAGTTTGAGTATGACCTTAGCCTACTATGTACATCTACTTGGGTGACATGCAGGCTTGCGGGAGAGGATCCCGTCCCATTTAGATTTTTTTTTTTTTAACTTGTTACAGCATCCTTTCACCTAAACCCTGACCTTAGATAGTGCACCCGTGTGCTAGAACACACTCGGACCCTTTAGGACTGCGACCAGGTGGGATGGCTGTGTTGATTGCCTAGCCATTTTGTATCTCAGGGTGGATCAGTTGCATGACCGTGGCCTGTCCATTTCTGTGTTGGTTTGTGGCATTACACATACCCAGGTGGACTTCACATTGTGGTGATAGCTTTCCTATCACTATATACTTAGGGGAGCTAATTTTCCTTTTTTTTTTTTTGACTTGGTCACTGATAGCAGAGAGCTCCACAAAAGTTCCACTCAACAGAACACACACCACTCCTACAAAGAGACTAGCAAAAACACATCTCTCAATCTCATAAAGTTTTCTTATTCTAACTCTGAAGAGTTTTCAATTCCCAGATTGACTTTGTTTGTTTGCTTGTTGTTATACGTCCTAGCAACATCTAAGGTCATATCAGGATGGGTACCGACTTTTGACAGTGCACACTCATGGTGACTTTATAGTGCTGCCCCACTGGAAGACCAGGTCGCCAGCACCATGACCTGAGATCCTACTCAGTCACATTATCCTGACACTGTCCTTGCCCTATCCTAATAATGCCAAGCGCCAGGTTAGGAAGCGATAAGTATCAATTTTTAAGTCATTGGTTTGACTCGACCAGGGTTCGAACACACGACGCCACGATCTACCAACATGGGAGATGGACGCTCTAACTCATTCGGCCATCCCGTCTGCTCCCAGATTGGCAATTCTTTGCAGAAAAAAAGTG
Organism: Branchipolynoe longqiensis; assembly: GCA_030323885.1. NCBI lineage: Eukaryota > Metazoa > Annelida > Polychaeta > Phyllodocida > Polynoidae > Branchipolynoe > Branchipolynoe longqiensis. The sequence goes on along the minus strand of CM059203.1, from coordinate 32,527,897 downwards.
TAAAAAATTATTTACACCTGACAAAATTATGAAAAAAGTAGTTTTTCCTTGAAAAAAGTGTAATACTTTCAAAGGAATATAAAGTGGCAGCACTGCAATGTATGTTGTTAATGATGTCTTTCGGTCACTTTGAAAACTATCTTTAGTCGATGTCCAAAGATCCAATGTATGGTTAAAAACTGCCCCAAACTATGTGATGTTAAAGTTGCATAGTCCGATGGTTTTGAATTTTTGTATTTTTTGTGAGATAAATATATTAGATCGAGCACTAGTATCTACTTTGCACTAGCTCAAAGTTACTTTTATTTAAAATGGTAAACTTTTGAGATATTTTAGTTTTTGAGATAAATTAGTTTCGGCAAGCTTGCCAAAGCTCTGACACCATAGACTTCTGCAGTAACAGGTTCTGTTAAATTGACTCAGTATTGCCTTCTAAGCAGAAACAAATGCTTAATAAGTGCATCAGTATCTAAGTTAGATATGTAAAATCAAATCTAGATAATTGGTTTGGTTTTGAAAATTTGATATTACATTGGACTATGCAACTTAAATAAACACAAGCTATTGCACACAAAATGTACTCAAACAACGATCAACATATTAAAGTGAACTGCTCAGATTGTGCTGATCACACAAAAAGTATGAATTGAAAAACTGGTTATTTTTGTGTGTAATAGTTTAACACATTTATCTCAGATAGCACACAGCCGTCAGGCTGACGGCGGCCGCGCCATCGGCCCAACGGTGGAAACTGCTGTCCAACCTCCCGCCGCCGCCATAGGCCCGACGCCGGCTGCCGCCGTCGGGCCTATGGCGGCAGACGCCGTCGAGCCGATGGCGGGAGATTGGACAAAACAACGTCGGCCCAACACAATACATTTATTCAAAATCAATAGAAAACCTTATAAATTTAACATAATCCCCCTGGTAAAGATGTCTTCAACATGTGTACCAAGCGATTTGTTTCTACATGGTTTTAGAGATATTTCACTTTTTCTATATAGGTTAGGGTTAGGGTTAAGTGAAAAGTGATATATCTCGAAAACCACACAACCTATTAACAAATCGCTTGGTACACATACAGAAAACATCCTTACCAAAAAGATTATATTAAATTTATAAGGCCCTCCACCAATTTTGAACAAATACATTGTGTCGGCCCGACGGCGTTTGCCAAAAAAAAAACAAGATGGCGGTGCTTCGTCAACATTCTGTATCGGATAATACGATTCAAGTCGTATTAACATGAATAACTCCATTAATACGTCGTAATAAATTACAAAACTTTTACAAAATAATCTAAACATATTAATAAAACAAACCTGTTAAATAATTCCTTAAAATTCCTGCAATTTCTGGAGTTATTTGTTGAAAAAGAACGCTGCTCAACGATCGCATGTGTCCCGCTGGCGACTCGAGCCGGAAACCAAATTTAAAGAACTGCGCATGCGCTGACCACCACCGTCGGCCCGACGGTGGCCCACATGTGGAAAATGAATGGAAACCAGTGGCGGCCCACCACCGTCGGCCCGACGGTGGCCCACATGTGGAAACTGAGTGAAAACCAGTGGCGGCCCACCACCGTCGGCCCAAATGTGCAAAAGATTGAAACCCAACGGCGGGACACCACCGTCGGCCCAAATGTGCAAAATGATTGAAAACCAGCGGCGGAACACCACTGTCGGCCCGACGGTGGCCCAAATGTACAAATAGATTGAAACCCAGCGGCGGGCCACCACCGCCGGCCCGACGGTGGCAAATATGTGCCGACGGTGCGACCAATAGCCAACGTCGGCCCGACGGCTGTGTGCTATCTGGGATGTGCATGAAGGCTTAAAAATAAATCCCCATTACCAGAACAAAGAGGTTCTACAAAGATTGTTGTTACTAGCTTCTGTGATACCCCATGAAAATCAACTTACAACATATTAATCATATTGTTTGTTTGTTGTTTTACGTCCTAGCAACATCTAAGGTCATATCAGGACGTACTATTAATCATATAGTATGCTTGCCTTAATATATGCTTTGTCAGCAGTAAAGGCTATAATCAGGGCGTGAACTGTTAGAATCGTATTCTGTAGTATTATCGGGCCATTGCTTTTACACAGAATCTAAAAGCCCTCAAATCAACTATGGGTCCAGAGAAACATTTGAAGTTAAAAGCTCACAATTACAACAACAAAATTAGGCCATGTAAAATTCTAGATAAAATTAGTTGAAGATATCATTCTTTCTGAATTAGTAAAAATTGTTTTAATGAAAAATATAAAGCCTCATAGTCCTGCCGGCCTCAAGAAGACTTAGAATTGCTTCCTGTATCACATTCGTTAAAAGATCACGCATGGTGTTTGCATTGTAAAATGGTTGGCGGAAGGACATAAAATCAGGTAGCCGTACAATTATTATTTTTTAAACAACTAAATATAGGGTTCTATTGACAATAGCATGCACAGGTTAAGAACATACCGAATAAATATATATAGACATAAATTTATATATGCATACATACATATGTATATACATATATGTGTGAGTATACACAATATTACATATATGTATGTATATAATAAAGGGCATGCAGGTATTGTAGGTATGGCAATACCACAGGGAGTTTGACGCCCCTGCCCTGCAGAGTTGTAAACCACTGCCTTGTGGTACAGGTTCTTGACAGAACCGAAGGCTAAGGGAGCAAACCCTAAACAGAAAACCATGTCACTATGGCAGCATTAAGGGCGGTTGATGTATGGAACTCCCAACATCTCCCGACCAGCCACTGCATGGACAAATAGTTTTGCGGCCGTCTGGACATGTTCTTGCCGGTGTGAAACTCTCTATTTGCTCCCCGAGAGAGTGCTGCTGGTAACTTGCAGAAGCCAGCAGGAGTACTTTTGCGGGCAGCTTTCATGAAATGCACAACCACACAAAACACCATACCGGCTCAGTCGTCGCCTGGGTTACCAAGGACCGTGCTTCTCACAGCAGAGAGCTAAATTGATAGCAGCAGTCAAGTAATGAAAGCAGTCTTTGTCGCATCGCGACCAACAGTATGATGGATGATGATGACATAATAGATGTGTGTGTGCGCATCAATTTACAGACGCAAAGTTTTATTTTAGAGTTTTTCAGCTACAGACAGAGAATCAAACTTTCACAGCCAGAGATCTTCTGAGGTATATCTACAATCAAATAACACAACTCAGTATACAGATAAAGCGATATATTATTTTAAAAATTTAACCACAAACAGCTCTCTTTAAGCAAAAATACAATATCAAATAAAGGTAGCCGTTTACATTATTAATCACATAACCACAAAATAAGGAGCATATTTTGAAGAAGAAAAATCTATGAAAAACTAATTAGTTAAATACAATACCACTGAGTGCATGATATTAAAACCCTGTTAAAGGTGAACATATGTTCTAGGAATTAAACTCCAAACCATCTTACCAACTATTATGGCTAATAAAAGCCCCATGTAATGCAAACCCAACATAGACATACATTAATAAACCTACCTGGATAGACCACAAACATTGAGAACTGAAATAAATACATAGTCCCAAACCACTCCCTTCCCTCTCCCTCTCTGAAATCCACCCCTGGCAAAAAGAGAAAACGAAATAACAACTACCAAAGTATACCCACCAGCCTATAACACCTGACTAAACCAATAAAACATATACTACTGACAAAGCTATAGTTGACCCAAGACAATTTAAATGAGTCGTGCAACCATTATTTGCATAATCCAAAATCCATGACTACCTGTATCAGCAAGTCATGCCCATTATATTAATGTCTCCTCACAGGTATGATCATCAAATCACTGATATAGTCTAAAGGTAAATGGCTATTCTCCAGTCTACATGTGCAAAATAAGATCCCCACTATATTTGTAATGCCTCATTTTAACCTACTACTGTCTATATTGTTCATACCATCGCATCGTCTCATCCATAAATAGTTCATATGCACTATAATTGTTAAGGCCGGAAGACCAGCGCCTCGGTGCTGAAAAAAAGATGTTATTCAACTGGAATAACAATTTGAAAAAAAAAGTTAATGACCTATTTATGAAGAGGATCACAATTAATATGCGCGCATCATAGTGCCAAGAAATAGTTCATCTCTGAAAAAGTACCAAAGGTAGAAGTCCTCTTAAATAAATTAGCGGTCGGTAGAGCTAGAAACCCCTCTAAGCGAACAATTGCCACGTCATGATCTCTAATTTGATGCATATAATATAATCATAAATTCTGGTGTTTACTCATTTCCCGCTTTAAAGCTGCAGAGTCCGATCAAAACATCAAATTTTCAAAACCAAAACAGTGATTTAGATTTGATTCCACGTATCTAACGTAGATACTGGTGCACTTATCAAACGTTTATCACCACATAGAACGGGATACCGAGCCAATTTAATAGAACTTGTTACTGCAGAAGAAGCCTATGGTGTCAAGAGTTTTTAGCGTGCTTGCCAAAATTAATTTGACATGTTTGCACTTCAAATATATCTAAGTTAGCTATTTAAAATAAAACTTACTTCAAACTAAAATAATCAACCTAATATATTTAACTTAAAAAATTACAAACTCCAAATGATCGGACTAGGCACTTTAAGGGCTAATACCAATATTAAAATAAAAAGAATGTCGAAGAACAGTGGGCTTAATGACGTTATTTACAGGCACTAGATACAAAATTCCACGAATGTGCATGATATATAATTCACTTAGTGCATGTACAGTAGATCGTGGCCTTTGCTGAGATTACAATCATTGTTCTAGAAGATTCCAACGTATTACCACCGAAGATAGAGCGGGTTTAGCTCTCTCCAAACAAAAGTCTTACGCAAAACTGGAAAGGTGGCCATTCTCCAGCCACAGGTTTCAAGTTGGAACCCAGAGGTTTCATTCTCCAAGCATGCTTCAACGCTCCAACCAGAGGCTTTGCTCCAACCAGACATTTCACTCTCCAACCAGAAGCTTTACTCCAAGTCCAAGCAGAGGTCTTACTCCAATCAGACCTTTCACTCTCTAACCAGACTTTTCAAGTCTCCAACCATAGGTATCGCTCTCCAGCCATGTTCTAATCTCAAACCATACATTTCAATCTCCAACCAGAGGCTTTACTCCAACCAGACAGTTCACTCTCTAGACTGAGGTTTCAAATCTCCAAACAGATTTTACTTTCCAATCAGATGCTTCACTCTTCAACCCGATGATCTCCAATCAGGTTCCCCCATCCAGAAGGGGTTAAACAAAATTATTTAAAAAGTAAAAACTGGATGGTTCACTCTCCAACCAGAGGTTTTACTCATACTAAACGTTTCATTCATCAACCAAAGCTTTCACACTTCCAGCCAGAGCTTTTCACTCCCCAGAGAATCCCTTGTTCCAACTAGCTGTTCCTGAACAGTTCCTTCACCATGCAAAAAAAGCTTGTGCTCTTCAAACATATTACAAACAGGGCTCTTTTTGGATGGAAGGGGATTTACTCTTTGGAATCCAAAAATATCTGAATCACTGGAAAACAAATATATTTTGAAAGGACACACACACATAAATTACATCAAATTGGTCTAGACATCAAAGTTGCATAATCTGATGCTTCGGATGGCTTCAAGGTTCTGTCATATTTATTAGATAAATATATTAGGTTAGTATATATAATCAACATTATTTTACCTTGAAGTACTTTTTTTCTTATAAGGGTTCATTTTGGAGATATATTAACTAAAGAAAAAGGTAAATACATTTTAAGTGGATATCACAATGCTACACAAGACAAGGTTACACAATGATATTGGAAGTAAAAAAAAAAGGTGAATAATTTATTTTTGTGGATAAAAAAAATGCACACAACATAGGGTTTCAACAGTGATAAGGCTTACTTAATATTCCAATCTATGAAGCAATAAATGCTTAGTAAGAGGACGAGTATCTAAGTTAAAGATGTAGGGTTAAATCTATTTCAGTGTCTTAGATTAGAAAAGTTTGTTTTAATCAGATGATGCAGCTTTAATGATCTTGCATAACCACAAGGTAGAGGAGATCCAGTATTATGATTCTACCCGGCTTAATTGGTTAGGCCAAATAAAAAATAATATAATATTTGGTGATTATCCCCGCCCACGCCTGAAAAATCGCCCGCCCTGTTTTTATCTAAGTTAAAAACTAGCAGGCATTCAACTTTCGCAAGCACACAATCTGTGCAACATAGCTATGCATTACGTAATAAGTCTTTTTTGTTTGTTTGTTGTTTTACATCCTAGCAACATCTAAGGTCATATCAGGACGGGCACCGACTTGTGACAGTGCGCACTCATGGCAATTTTATAGTGCTGCCCCATTGGGAAATCAGGCCACCAGCACCATGACCCGATATCCCACTCAGTCACATTATCCTGACACCGAGCTAACCAGTCCCTGCCCTATCCTAATAATGCCAAGCACCAGGCCAGGAAGCGACAAGTATCAATTTTTAAGTCATTGGTTTGACTCGACCGGGAACCAAACTCGTGAACTCCCAATCTTCTGTGCTCTACCGATTCGGCCACACTTTATCCTGACACTGAGCACACCAGTCCTTGTCCGGTCATAATAATGCTGAGCACCTGGCTAGGAAGCGACAAGAATAAATTTTTACGTCATTGGTTTGACTTGACCAGGTTTCGAACCCACGACCCCATGATCTCCCAGCACGGGAGACGGACGCTCTAGGTCATTCGGCCATCCGGTCCAAATAAAAAATAAATAAAAATAAAAACCGCCCGCCCAACTCTGATTTGTGTGATCAAAAGGATAATCACCAACTTTTTATTTGGCCTTAACGCAATCTCTATGACACTGATCAAAGTGTCATTCGTTGACCAGAATCAATATATACACACTGCCGCTGAGATGCGTACCTTTGGTGTCACGCGTTCATTGTATGTAAATTGCTACCAATGGCTACCGTAATAACACTGATAGTTCTTAAATAAACCTACATTATATGTGTTTCACAAGTTCTCCTGGTCCCACAGAAAAGGACTGAAACTGTTACCCAGCACACCGGGTCACAGCTTCAGCTTACACAGAGAAGAAGTCGTTTCAAGGTTGTATGAGTTCGGACCACAGAAGCAGGCATGCGCGTGGTTCCGGCCGCAAGCGCCGCCGCCTATATATATACTCAATGGTCTGCGCCAGTTCGTGCCACTCTTCCACCGATTGAAAAATTTTGTATTTGATTAAGGCAAGGCATTTTTTTGCCAGAGAGTTACATAAAAGACCTCAGACCAATTCGTATTGTGTTGTCTCTTCGTAGCAGTGCTTATAAGCAGTAAATATTAAACTGACTTTGCACTGATAACCACATGCCTCCTGATGACCAAACATGGTACGGTTATAGACTACATCACGGTTCCGAGTGCGCATGCGCTGAAAACGGCGTTGGGAGCAAAGCAAAGGCGTACGGCAATTGAGTTTACCGATACGCATAGGGCAAAACTGCCATTTTATTCAAAATTAATAGAAATACATAACAATTTGTCACAAACATGGATGGAAGGATGCAATATAATAATATAATGAATGTTTAAGACACAACGCTCCATAATTAAGCATTTTGAGCTAATAAACATACAATTTCAGTCACTTTACAGGCTGATGTTTACATCACCATTGATTAGCCAGAAGTAATTCTTGTTCTAAATATTAAAATGTCAAATGTGTCAACAAAAACTTGTTTCAAAGAAATATATAACCAATCTCTAATTAACCCTACTCATTTTCTATTTCTACATATGTCATTAACCATAGGATATAAATAAAAACATGAATAAAATAAATAAAACTGACTCTGGCTATGGCTCTAACACTAGTCTGAGTGCCTAGATTTGTCTAAATCTAAATGCACATGGCATACGATGTGCTGATTATATTGATCTAAATGCAATGCTTGATAAAAGATTAATATCTTAATTTATTATATATATTTTGTTAGTTGGTATTCTATGTTTCAAACAAGAGCTGAGATGAGCTGAAACTAGCACATTTCATAGCTGCACCCAGTGTATTAATTAGCATGTGCCATGTGCTTCTTGTGGGTTTGTTTTGCTCTGACGCATCCCACAATGCACCACGCCGCTGGAACCGTGATGTAGTCTATTGCTTTTAATGCAGACTACAGTTAAATTATTCGCGCAAATATCTTGATCACCTTCTACCGGCTAAGTGGTAGCTGCAACCTGGCCTGGTATATCCGTATTGTCATTTCTTTTGAAAGCACCATTTGATTACAGGCCCTGAAATAACAATCCTTAACCAAGCTAACAAATTAAAACACCGCCAATTAATTATGAACTGAGGGATAAACAACAAATTAGAAACACTGCATTAGATAGTTTTAAAAGAAAATAAAAAAATAAAAATTGCACAGCTGAATTGATAAGATTACTGTACTAAAAGTTTACTGCAGTTGAATAAATACAATTTTGGATTTTCTTTTATAGTTCATTTGTTAGCTTTCTTTCCCCTGATTAATATTTCCTTACCCGGTTTAAAGGAATATATCCACACATATATAATTAAGGTATATTTAATTTATAAACATGTAACATAACATTCCATATCCAGTTAAAGTTGCAGTGTGCGATGAAATATCAAATTTTCAAAACCAAACCTATTACATAGATTTGATTTGACATATCTAACTTAGATACTGATGCACTTATTAAGCATTAGTTTCTGCGTAGAAGGCAATACTGAGTCAATTTAACAGAACCTGTTACTGCAGACGTCTATGGTGTCAGAGTTTTGGCAAGCTTTCCCAAAACTAATTTAGGCAAGATATTTGCCAAAATATCTCAAAAGTTTACCATTTAAAATAAAAGTAACTTTGGACTAATGTAAATTAGATACTAATGATCGATCTAATATATTTATCTCAGAAAAAATACAGAAATTCAAAATTATCGGACTATGCAACTTTAAAGTTGCAGTGTCCGATGCGTTTGAGCTTCTGCCATTTTAGTTTTTTTTTAAAGATAATTATATTAGATCGATTAGATAATAGGCCTTATTTTAGTTTGAAGTGATTATCATAATGAATTGTTAACTTTGGAGATATTTTGAATAAAATCATGGCAAGTTAATTTTTGCATGCCCAGCGAAATGGTTAACATCATAGGATAATAAATGCACCCATAAAAAGGTTGATAAACAAGATTAAATCGGGGTAAATGTCTTCGTTTCTAAAAGTTGATGATTTCACCGGACTATGCAGCTTTAATGCAGAAATTAAATATTTAAATGATTTCAGGGATTTCCATAATTTTACTTTTTAGTAATCTGCAATTTGTGTTATTTCTTAGACATACGGTTATTTCTACGTATTTCCACCTAATAGTCACAGACTTCCAGAAAGATTTCAAACATTGGCCCTTGAGACAATTCTTTTTCACTGAGAGCGTTTTGTCAGAGTGTCAAACAGCCCTCCTGAGTAAATGCTATGGACGCCCAACATGTAGCGGCATTTGGACGAAGGATTGACAGATGAGAATGGCCTGACAAAATAAATCAGGAAAATATTTTATGAATTTTTGGGACTTTTAAAGTGATGGGAGAAGCCGGAATGGTCGCAAATTTGGACCATATCTGGAGACAAAAAATCGGCACATAACAAAAAAAATCGGGAATTCCAGAAGATTCTCATCTATGTAAGAGAAGGATCAAGAGGGATCAATACATGTCGTCTTGATACTGTCAACATTTGTCAACCCTTAAAATTTCCTATATTCTTTTTTTTTTTTTTGCTTGGAAGTTGGATATAATTTGTGCCAATTTGTGGACACAATTCGGGAGAGAATATTCCTGACATGTTCTCCAGAGATTTGCTTAAATATCAGTCTTCATCTAATTCAGCTACTCAAATCACACAAAGTGCCACACACGCCTCAGTTTTCCTGCGATGAAAGCTCAGTAACATATTACTGTGACTTAAATTCCTTAATAGGATGACAGTTCAGTAATGCTTCCCTGCGATGACAGTTCAGTAACGTATTACTGTGAGTTAAATTCCCTAATAGGATGACAGTTCAGTAATGCTTCCCTGCGATGACAGTTCAGTACCGTATTACTGTGACTTAAATTCCATAATAGGATGACAGTTCAGTGATGCTTTCCTGCAATGACAGTTCAGTAATGTATTACTGTCACTTAAATTACTTAATAGGATGACAGTTCAGTAATGCTTTTCTGCTATGACAGTTCAGAAATGCTTTCCTGCAATGACAGTTCAGTAACACGTTACTGGGACATCAATTCCTTAATAGGATGATAAGTAATGCATTCCTGCAATGACAGTTCAGTAACGCTTTTCTGCAATGACAGTTCAGCTATGCATTCCTGCGATAACACAATTCAGTTATGCATTCCTGAGATGACAGTTCAGTTACGCTTTCCTGCAATATCAGTTCAGCTACGCTTTCCTGCTATGACAGTTCAGTTACACTTTCCTGCAATGACAGTTCAGCTATGCATTCCTGCGATAACACAATTGAGTTATGCTTTCCTGCGATGACAGTTCAGTTACGCTTTCCTGCAATATCAGTTCAGCTACGCTTTCCTGCTATGACAGTTCAGTTATGCTTTCCTGCAATGACAGTTCAATTATGCTTTCCTGCGATGAGTTCAGTAATGCTTTCCTGTGATGACACAATTCAGTTACGCTTTCCTGCGATGACAGTTCAGCTACGCCTTCCTGCGATAACAGTTCAGCTATGTTTTCGTGCTATGACAGTTCAATTACACCTTCCTGCGATGACAGTTCAGTAATGCTTTCCTGTAATGACACAATTCAGTTACACTTTCCTGCGATAACAGTTCAGCTACGCTTTCCTGATATGACAGTTCAGCTACGCTTTCCTGTGATTACAGTTCAGTTATGCTTTCCTGCGATGACACAATTCAGTTACGCTTTCCTGTGATGACAGTTCAGTGATGCTTTCCTGCGATGACAGTTCAGTGACATGTTACTGGGACATCAATTTGGTGACATATTGCTGGGGTGAAAAGTCAGTGACACATGGCTAGAAGAGTGGATGAAACCACAACTGTCAGCTCAATCTGCCTCCGATTGACTTTGCGTCTTCAGTCGATAAGCTTCAATTTGCTTCAAGTAAAAACAGAAGAGCAAAATTATATTCATGGCTGATATTATTCATCAGGACACCGGGACTTTGCAGAACAGACTAGTACATACAAGAGGGCATTATGATTATGGGTTACGCACAAAATGTTAAAAGAGTGAACATATTTGTTGGTTGTTGGAGTTTTACATCCTGGCAACATCTAATGTCATATCAGGATGGGTACCGACTTGTGACAGTGCGCACTCATGGCGACTTTATAGTGCTGCGCCACTGGCAGACCAGGCCACCAGCACCATGACCTGATATCCCACTCAGTCACATTATCCTGACAATGAGCCAACAATCTTTGCCCTATCCTAATAATGCCGAGCGCCTGGCTAGGAAGCGACAGATATCAATTTTGTATCTCATTGGTTTGATTCGACCAGGGTTTGAACCCATGGTTCGAACCCCATGTTCTACCAAAACGGGACACGGCCACTCAACTCATTCAGCCATTCCGTCTGGTAGGGAACATATATTAACTATTGTCACAGTGGCATATTAAATTATACAACACATTCACGGCGAAAAGAGGTCACATCTGGACAGACACACACTTCACAGGGCTGCCTCACTGGGATACCATCCCGCGGACACCTAGATAAAGGATTCACCGCGTACTTGCAGTACACGGGTGAATACCAACCCTATATAAAAGCTGTCGAAAATGTGGGGGAATGAAATGAGACCTTAAATTTACAATCTAAGAAGCAACACTTATTCTTGATAGATGTCTTCATATTTCCCCGCTACTTTGAGTTGAAAAATATAATAAAACATATAGCTTAATAGAATTTAGCGGTAAAATCGACGGCGTTCTATCGCTGCCATGTTGTCTTTTTGCATTCTCCCATTTCACTAACTCTGTGTCGATATAAGTAGCAATTTGATACTGGAGCCAGGAATTCTACTTCCTTTTCCATACTAAAGCTATTTTCGCCCGTATTTATACTACGTTGTCGTTCACCCGTGTACTGCAAGTACGGGGTGAATCCTTTATCTAGCAGGCACCATACCACAATATCCTACTCAGTCACATTATCATAACACTAAGATCATGAATCGGCACTGACAACATGCGATGTTCAGAGGAATAACGCCACTTGAACTAACAACATTAAAAAATTATAAAAAATGCCAACTAGTCCTTGTCCTATCCTAGTAAACTGAAATGATGTGCTGACAAGTAACCATTATGTAAATTCTTGGTTTGACTCGGCCAGGGATCGAACCTACCAGAAGTGAACATTCTCGGCACTAGTCCATACTACAGGGATGAAAGTGGTCTCTGGGGGAAAAAAGCGGAAATGCTGATATTGTGCCATAGGTTTAGCATTGTCAGGGAATCGCGGAAAATTTCCGGAAGTCAGGTTTCATATATATTGGTATACTCTGAGAGTGCTGCGCCGTTTGAAGCATGTATTAGTCGTATACACTGATAGTGCTGCGCCGCTTGGAGAATTTATTAGTAGTATACATTGATAGTGCTGCGCCGTCTGCACCACATAGTATACGCTGATGGTGCTGCGGGATTGAAAAATCCCGGAAATCCGCGGGATCGCGGAGATCTTTCATCCCTGATACTATGAACAACTATTTAAAAGCACCATAACAACAATATTAACCACATTTACACAATAGGATTACACAGGTTTTGGAGATTGTAGAGGATTTCCACCACCAACCCATGACAACCCACTGACACGAGGATAAAAGTTGTCCTGGATTTTGTTTGTTTGTTGTTTTACGTCCTAGCAACATCTAAGGTCATATCAGGACGGGTACTGACTTGTGACAGTGCGCACCCATGGTGACTTTATAGTGCTGTCCCACTGGGAAACCAGGCTGCCGGCACCATGACCTGCTATCCCACTCAGTCACATTATCCTGACACTGAGCACACCAGTCCTTGCCCTATCCTAATAATGCCGAGCGCCTGGCTAGGAAGCGACAAGTATCAATTTTAAAGTCATTGGTTTGACTCGACCAGGCTTCAAACCCACGACCACATGATCTACCAGCACGGGAGAAGGATGCTCTAGCTCATTCGGCCGTCCCGCCTGGTCAGTTGTCCTGGATAAAAAGGGGAAAATGATGGTGGGTGGGTGATAATACGGTCATGTTTATTGTTTGTTGGGCTTTTACATCCTGGCAACATCTAAGGTCATATCAGGATGGGTACCAACTTGTGACAGTGCGCACTCATGGCGACTTTATAGTGCTGCCCCATAGGGAGACCAGACTCTCAATGCCATGGCCCGATATCCCACTCAGTCACATTATCCTGACACTGAGCTAACCAGTCCTTGCCCTATCCTATTAATGCCGAGCACAAAGCTAGGAAGCGACAGGTATCAATTTTGTACGTCATTGGTCTGACTCGACCGGGAACCAAACTCCCAATCTCCCGCGCTCTACCGATTCGGAAGAACGAATGTGGGTAGCAGTTCATTGTGCAGCATATTATATGGAAAAGGTCTTACAGACGATTTCCACCACCAAACCACCGTCTGACGTCAGTCGCAAGAACTAATGTTGTGACAAGCAGAGCACTGTGCAGCACGGTCTGTGGAAAAGGGCTTATAGAGGATTTTCACCACCAAACTGCCTTCTGATGGAAACGGCGGGAACTAATATGGTTGTGGGTAACAGATCACGACACATGTTCCACGTAAAAGGCCAAATTACAATTGTTGGTTTGTTTTAAATAGTTGCCTGTTCAAAGTACATCAAATCGAAAGGGAAGCACAATGAAGACAAAAGTGACGAAAACAAGACCAAACATAATCAACAACTGAATACCACATTTGCAACGCTGCCTGATGAGGGACTGAAGCTGGGACCCGGTTGATTTACACAACCGGAAGTGGGCTGGTTTACACAACCGGAACTGGGTTGATTGTCCATCCCGGTGTGGCGTACTCAGCCGTGTCCCGTGCTCAGCCGTGTACCTATACTCAAACTCAAGGCAGTCAATGGTCCTAAGTCACTAACCTTATAAAAATTTAATATAATGTTTTTGGTAAAGATGTTTTCTATATGTGTACCAAGCGATTTGTTTCTAGGTGGTGTGGTTTTAGAGATATTTCACTTTTCGTGGATTTTCTGTATGAAGATTGCTCACCACCATTGACAATGCCTTGAGTTTGACGGTACGCGCAGTGCAAAACATTAGTTTTAATCAAAATTAATAGAAATCAAGAACACTAACCTTATAAATCTAATATAATCTTTTTGGTGAAAATGTTTTCTACATGTGTACCAAGCGATTTATTAAAAGGTGGTGTGGTTTTAGAGATATTTCACTTGTTCTGTATTTTCTGTATGAAAATTACTCACGACCATTGACAATGCCTTGAGTTTGAGTATAGGTACACGGCTGAGCACGGGACACGGCTGAGCACGCCACACCGGCACTAGAGGCCCTAAACAGTAAGCTCACTTTGAACACATGAACATGTGCTTCCTGATAAACCAAACTTGTAAGGTTTTTGCCACCCATTTATTTTGGAGTGAAATTGCGCTAACAATTATTCTACGTTAGATAAAACACTGCCACCTGTATGTAAGTGTAACACTAAACAGTACGCAGTGCTGCAGTGTGCTTCATTCACCCGGCCCACACATGGCCCTGGGGCAGGGTGGCCATCAACGTTAGATAAAACTCTGCCACATGTATGTAAGTGTAACACTAAACAGTACGCAGTGCTGCAGTGTGCTTCATTCATCCGGCCCACACATGGCCCTGGGGCAGGGTGGCCATCAACGTTAGATAAAACTCTGCCACATGTATGTAAGTGTAACACTAAACAGTACGCAGTGCTGCAGTGTGCTTCATTCATCCGGCCCACACATGGCCCTGGGGCAGGGTGGCCATCAACGTTAGATAAAACACCGCCACATGTATGTAAGTGTAATACTAAACAGTACACAGTGCTGCAGTGTGCTTCATTCATCCGGCCCACACATGGCCCTGGGGCAGGGTGGCCATCAACGTTAGATAAAACACCGCCACATGTATGTAAGTGTAATACTAAACAGTACGCAGTGCTGCAGTGTGCTTCATTCATCCGGCACACACATGGCCCTGGGGCAGGGTGGCCATCAACGTTAGATAAAACACCGCCACATGTATGTAAGTGTAATACTAAACAGTACACAGTGCTGCAGTGTGCTTCATTCATCCGGCCCACACATGGCCCTGGGGCAGGGTGGCCATCAATGTTAGATAAAACACCGCCACATGTATGTAAGTGTAATACTAAACAGTACGCAGTGCTGCAGTGTGCTTCATTCATCCGGCCCACACATGGCCCTGGGGCAGGGTGGCCATCAACGTTAGATAAAACACCGCCACATGTATGTAAGTGTAATACTAAACAGTACGCAGTGCTGCAGTGTGCTTCATTCATCCGGCCCACACATGGCCCTGGGGCAGGGTGGCCATCAACGTTAGATAAAACACCGCCACATGTATGTAAGTGTAACACTAAACAGTACACAGTGCTGCAGTGTGCTTCATTCATCCGGCCCACACATGGCCCTGGGGCAGGGTGGCCATCAACGTTAGATAAAACACCGCCACATGTATGTAAGTGTAATACTAAACAGTACGCAGTGCTGCAGTGTGCTTCATTCATCCGGCACACACATGGCCCTGGGGCAGGGTGGCCATCAACGTTAGATAAAACACCGCCACATGTATGTAAGTGTAATACTAAACAGTACGCAGTGCTGCAGTGTGCTTCATTCATCCGGCCCACACATGGCCCTGGGGCAGGGTGGCCATCAACGTTAGATAAAACACCGCCACATGTATGTAAGTGTAATACTAAACAGTACGCAGTGCTGCAGTGTGCTTCATTCATCCGGCACACACATGGCCCTGGGGCAGGGTGGCCATCAACGTTAGTATCTCAAGAGGGGAGGTATTTAATATACATGCAATTTCTCTACAGGCTAACAATCACAACTAAAGAAATGGGTGTAAACTAAAGCTTAAATCTGTTACCTTTCGCTGCCTGAACTTCCTCTAAAATCTGTACAACCAAACAAGCATCACAATTTAAACATCTGATAACATATGTGTATACATATATATATTCATCTATATGTATGCATACACACATCTGTATATAAACTCATATATATACTTTTTGTGCCAAGTGCTTCAGTGAGCGACAGCTCGCAAGTACCAGAAAAGGCCGGTGGTGGCACCACCATAACCTTATAGGCCCGCAGCATATGGGCAAACAGCCTCGCAGGGCGCACATTAGTTAATATAAAGTATAATAATCCAATAGAAATCGTAGTAAATAATACATCCTGCTGAAGATTTATACCCATATCACAATTATACTAATTATATATAATTTGTTTATTTAGTCATCGACTAATTTCGACCTACCATATAATGTATGCATACACACGCCTGTACATATATACTGTATACCCTATAGAAGGACACTCCCCCCCCCCCCCACCCCCCACCCCCCATTTCAAGATTGAAAGCATGCACAAATTTACGATCATATTCAGACTGAATGTGCATAAAATAAGACAATCCCACTTTATTTCAGAGGCACGACAAAAACAAATCCATTAAATTCTTTAACTTTGAATAGACATGCATCCATGTGTCTGCACTCACGCAGTGCGTGTCTATTGGGGCATATACAGCTATATGTACATGTTATATATATATGTATATAATAGTTGACCTACATAATAGCGGGCTAGAGTATTTTCTTTCGATAGAGGAACAAATGCAAGTGAATGAGGTTAATGAGCAGAGGCGAGCAGTGGTGCTACCGTCGGAGCTGAGGTTGAGCAGATTGGAGCAGTAGATGACTAGCCCTAGGCTCCATCACCTGATTCCTGGTGGGTGGAACTGAGGAGCGAGGTTATTATACTCGTAAAATTCTTATACAGCATACACACACATACATACATACTCCTTGTTTCGTCGTGAATTGGTCTTTCAGAGATAAAGTAAAAGTGCTTGATAGTAATGATATTTAGTTGAAACTATCAGTTGCACTAGTAAACTGCATGCACTTGCAATTGCATAATAAAAGTATTATGCATGAAACAGGGATGAAAGTGGTCTGAAATTCTCCCATAGGTTTAGCATTGTCAGGTAATCGCTGAAAATTCCCGGAAGTCGGGTTTCATACATATTGCTATACACTGATAGTGCTGCTCCATTTAAAGCATGTATTAGTAGTATACGCTGCTAGTGCTGCGGCATTAGAAGCACGTATTAGTAGTATACGCTGATAGTGCTGCACTGTGAAGGCATTAGTAGTATATGCTGCTAATGCTGCGGCGTTTGCACCACATATTAGTATACGCTGATGGTGCTGCAGCGTGAAACAACGTATTGGTTGGTTGGTTGTTGGAGTTTTATGTCATGGCAACATGGTCATATCAGGACAGGCGCAACTTATTAGTATACACTTATAGCTACAGGGAAAATCCCGGAAATCTTTCAACCCTGATGAAACAGGTATATTCCCAGATAAATGCAAAGTAGCCACTTTCACACCAAAACCAAAGATAAGTAATCATAAATCATGTAATGAACTGCGGCCACTATCAATACTACCCCTTCCTGGCCGTCATTGAATAAATAATCCATGAACAAATAAAAATACTTCCTAGAAGACACCAAGTACCTAGCTAAACAGCAAAATGGCTTCAGGAAATAGAAATACGATAGTTATACGAGACTTACTTGCAAGCTCAAGCATCACCGAGATTCTTACGAATCTACGAATACGAAGGTAAGGATCAGGGAACAGGATTCCCACTCTTTTTCAGGCTTTTTTTTGTGTGTACTTTTTATGACCATTAAAACTCTATTTTAAGGTCCCAAATTAAGAAATTCCACAGCTTTTTCTGCATGCAATAACTCCAGGTTCCGAGTATGCTCCTCTCGTCCCATTACCCATCAGGTGGGGGGGAAATTCGAATGTAATCTTTGGAGGACAGCCAACGTTGGCCCCAAATTATTGTCTGTCTGCAGTAACCCTGATAATTTACCCGGTGTGTGAAGAATGCATGAGACATGAAATGTCAGGATATATTTGATTTGACAAACTAAAGATCGATTTTAGAAACAAGACAAACATTTTGAAAACGTTTTTCCAATATTTGTAATGACTTTTTGCATACTTTTAATACTTTTTGTATAATTGTAGGACTCTTTCAAAAGTCATTACCGTTAGGTTTTTTATGACCAGTACAAACCCTGGGAGAGAGGACAAGCTCACGCAAGCCGGATGCAGCCTCAGCTTTAATAATTGGAGGGAGCCAAAAGACCTATCACCCAGGATCAGAACCCCGTACCCCAAATTTCCCTACTTCTTAAAACCATTTGTTTCCCTATCTTTATACTGGAGTATTTATTCCCTTGGGTTTCTGTACTTGTTTGTTTGTTGTTGTTTTACATCCTAGCAACATCTAAGGTCATATCAGGACGGGTACAGACTTTCGACAGTGCGCACTCATGGCGACTTTATAGTGCTGCCCCATGGGGAGACCAGTCTGCCAGCACCATGACCTGATATACCACTCAGTCACATTATCCTGACACTGAGTCAACCAGTCCTTGCCCTATCCTAATAATGTCGAGCGCCTGGCTATGAAGCGACAAGTATACATTTTTAAGTCATTGGTTTGACTCGACCAGGGTTTGAACCCACGATCCCATGGTCTACCAACACGGGAGACCGACGCTCTAACTCATTCGGCCATCCGGTCTGGTTTGGTCAGGTTAGACAAATCAACAGTGATGTCCGCATACTGCCAGTCGATTGGTTATGCTTAATAAATCGATAGGTGTTCACATATTGGTGATGTTTGACAAATCAATTGCTGTTTGCATATTGCCAGTCGGTTGGTTATGTTAGACAAATCAATAGTGATGTCCGCATACTGTCAGTCGATTGGTTATGTTAGACAAATCAATAGTGATGTCCACATACTGCCAGTCAATTGGTTATGTTAGACAAATCAATAGTGATGTCCGCATACTGCCAGTTGATTGGTTATGTTAGACAAATCAATAGTGATGTCCGCATACTGTCAGTTGATTGGTTATGTTAGACAAATCAATAGTGATGTCCGCATACTGCCAGTCGATTGGTCATGTTCAACAAATCGAGTGATGTTCGCACACTGCCAGTTGTCAAATCAATATTGATCTTGGCGAAACTGTGGTCGAACTAGACACGAGGATCAACATACCGGACAGAGGATTTCTTTTATCTGTTTGTAAGCTTCTTCGAGGTCATCGTTAATGACAATGTGATCGAAGTTGTTCGGCTCTTCACCTGCAATACAGGAATTGAAAAAGATCTCCTTCAGGGTAGATAAAAGATTCTGTGAAGAAAGCGATCATGGAGGAGAAAAGAAGGGAAATTGACGTGGGTGATAATACAGTCACAAGGACAGTGGAATGCTCTCCAAAGATAATCTGTATTGATAGACTACATCACGGTTCCAGCAGCGCGGTGCATTGTGGGATGTGTCAGAGCACAACAACCCCCCCAAAATCACATGGCTAATGCTAATACACTGGGTGCAGCTATGAAATGTGCTAGTTTCAGCTCATCTCAGCTCTTGTTTGAAACATAGAATACTAACTAAAAAAATATATATAATAAATTAAGATATTAATCTTTTATCCAGCATTGCATTTAATTGATTGATTGGTGGTTTCTTTACGCCGTGTCGGCAGCATAGGCCATATTCACGGCGAGAATTGTTTGTTTTTTATTCAACCATCGCCTTTACATATAATGTAAAAGCATACAATCAGTTAGGTGTCAATAGACACATTAATTTTTAAAAGCCCAAAATCATATAATTAAATAAAATAGAGCATTGCATTTACATCAATATAATCAGCACATCTTATGCCATGTGCATTTAGATTTAGAAAGATCTAGGCACTCAGACTAGTGTTAGAGCCATAGCCAGAGTACTCAATGCATTGTCAATGGCAGTGAGCAATCTCCATACAGAAAAAGTAAAATATTGATAAAACCACACCACCTAGGCACAACCCGCTTGGAACACATATAGAAAACATGTTTAACAAAAAGATTATATTAAATTTATAAGGTTAGGGTTTTGGATTTCTATTAATTTGGAATAAAACTGAAATTTTTCAATGCCCGTATCGGCAAACTCAATGGCCGTACGCCTTTTCTTTGCTCCCACGGCCGTTTTCAGCGCATGCGCAGTCGGAACCGTGATGTAGTCTATTGATCAGTACAATGGTGCTAGGATGGTGTTTCGAGAGTAGTGGATGAAACCTGGGCCACGTTCAGGGTCCGTCTCGGAGGCGCCGCGGAGACGTCTCGGCGATGCTTTTTGGCCTAATACCGTTCACAATGCGTCTCGGCGACGTCTCGGAGACGCCTCTCTTTTCACACTGGAGATGAAAAGTGCCTCGAAAATTTTCAAGGCGACCAACTGCTGTTGTCGTTCAGACTGGCGTGACGTCATGCCCGTCGCCGAGGCGCCTCCGAGACGGAGCCTGAACGCGGCCCTGACTTCTGGTATTTTTCCCGCGATTCCCTTACGTGCTAAGTCTATGGGAGAATATCCACATTTTCGCAGAAATTCACCTTCATTCAGGAAGTGGCCGCTAACCCAACCTAAGTACCGGCTGGCCCCAGCCTGAGGCATAGTTAAATGCTTCAAGCATTTCTAGAATTTTGTGTTAATATTAGGTTGTAGATGGAGGAAAAAACACATCGTTTGCAGATTGGAGTTTTTATGTCCTACATATTTTAGAAACAAAACAAATAGCAAATTCACCAAAAACTTGCGGAAATTCATGAAATCGCGGAGATCTTTCATTTACTAACTTCCTATCGCCTAAAACATTTTATTTAAGGGGTTTATCTTCTAGCAACATCTGAGATTCATATCAAGATGGGGCACCGAGTTGTGAGATGCTGTAGCGATTAGTGGTTTTACACTGCTGCCCCACTGGGATATTATATTGCTACCTTAATCATGATATAATACCCCACTCAGTCACATTATCTCAATGCAAACATAACCAATCCTTTCGTTATACAGTAGGTGCAGGAGTAACTTGAATATAAAGGCTTATCGCCTACCAATGCATACATGCATGATTATACGTGGACTCCTTACCGTATTCTAATTCTGCATTGGCACGTTGGAGTCGCTTCTTTAAAGATTCTTCCGTCTCTGTTCCTCGTCCACGAAGGCGGATTTCCTAAATAGTTGTGGTGGAAATTCAGAGATGAGAGCGGTCTTCGGAGAAAGAAAAAAATGAAAAGCGGTAACTGATAGCAAGGTGGGCGGTAGTAGGATCCTGGTCAAGGCACCAGTGTTATAGGGGGCAATGCAAACAAGGAGAGTGCGCATGCGCAGGAGGTCGCTGAGGGAGACTTCAAGACCCACAAATTTATAATTAAAAGTAACATTTCTCACTCACTCACTCACTCACTCACTCACTCACTCACTCACTCACTCACTCACTGTCAATGAATTGCATCAACAAAACAAAGATAATTTAATTTTAAATTATCCACAGTAAAAATTTGGGTTGTTCTTTTCGCAGACACGATTTCCCCCCCGCTGATTTGGAAACTCAGTTTTAGCGGAGAAATGGGGAGAAATGGAGGATTCCTGCAGGAGGGAGGGAAGTGTGCACGACAGTGACAAGCGGGGTTTCCCCCCCCCCCCCCACCCCAACCCCCTCACTCCCCCGAGCAGGTGAGGGGAGATGTGCTCCGTTGTTCCCCTCATCCCGCAATGTTCCCCTCATCCCACAATGATGACAAATGAGAGTACCGTGCTCACCATGGTCCGTTTGTTTGTTTGCTTGCTTGTTTGTTGTTTTACGTCCTAGCAACATCTAAGGTCATAGCAGGACGGGTACCGACTTGTGACAGTACACACTCATGGCGATTTTATAGTGCTGCCCCACTGGGAAATCAGGCTGCCCGCACCATGACCCAATATCCCACTCAGTCACATTATCCTGACACTGAGCTAACCAGCCCTTGCCATATCCTAATAATGCCGAGCACCAGGATAGGAAGCGACAAGTATCAATTTTTAAGGCATTGGTTTGACTCGACCGGGAACCGAACTCGCAAACTCCCGATCTTCCGCACGCGAGGCCTGTGCTGTACCGATTCGGCCACCGCGCCCGGTCCACCATGATCCGTGATCTTGGTCAAGGAACCAGTGTCATGAAGGGAGGGGTGTGGGGGGTGTGGGGGGGTTATGCAAACAAAGTATGTTTGTTGTTGTTTTAGATCCTAGCATCATCAAAGGTCATATCACGACGGGTACTGACTTGTGACAGTGCGCACTCATGGTGACTTTATAGTCCTGCCCCACTCGGAGACCAGGCCACCGGCACCATGACCTGATATCCCATTCGGTCACATTATCCTGACACTGAGCCAACCAGTCCTTGCTTTATCCCATTAATGCTGAACGCCAGGCTAGGAAGCGACAAGTATCAATTTTTAAGTCATTGGTTAGACTCGACCGGGAATTGAACTCCCGATCTCCTGCACACAAAGCCTTGCGTGCTATCGATTCGCCCACCGCGCCCAGTGTTTACAATCACTTCAACTGCGAGAACTCACAAGAATTTCTTTATTGGGAGGCCGGACGAAGATGTATTTCGGATTGAGGCAGGTTTTCTTGATCTCCCTGACCCCTTGAATGTCGACATCCAGGATGCAAATGCGTCCAGTTTCCTGCACATCCATCACCGCCTTAAGACTGAAACAATAACGGCATATCATTATTATTGAACCCACCTCACCACATTAATATTGCAACAACAACAGTATATCGTTATCATTGAACCCGCTTCACCGCCTTAAGACTGAAACAATAACGACATATCATTATTATTGAACCCACCTCACCACATTAATATTGCAACAACAGTATATCGTTATTATTGAACCCGCTTCACCGCCTTAAAACGGAAACAATAACGGAATATCATTATTATTGAACCCACTTCACCACATTAATATTGCAAGAACAATAGTATATCGTTATTATTGAACCCGCTTCACTGCCTTAAGACTGAAACATTAACAGCATATCATTATTATTGAACCCACTTCACGACATTAATATTGCAACAACAGTATATCGTTATTATTGAACCCGCTTCACCGCCTTAAGACTGAAACATTAACAGCATATCATTATTATTGAACCCACTTCACCACATTAATATTGCAAGAACAATAGTATATCGTTATTATTGAACCCGCTTCACTGCCTTAAGACTGAAACATTAACAGCATATCATTATTATTGAACCCACTTCACGACATTAATATTGCAACAACAGTATATCGTTATTATTGAACCCGCTTCACCGCCTTAAGACTGAAACATTAACAGCATATCATTATTATTGAACCCACTTCACGACATTAATATTGCAACAACATTATATCGTTATTATTGAACCGCTTCACCGCCTTAAGACTGAAACAATGACAGCATATTATTATTATTGAACCCACTTCACCACATTAATATTGCAACAACAGTATATCGTTATTATTGAACCCGCTTCACCGCCTTAAGACTGAAACAATGACAGCATATTATTATTATTATTGAACCCACTTCACCACATTAATATTGCAACAACAGTATATCGTTATTATTGAACCAGCTTCACCGCCTTAAGACTGAAAAAATAACGATATATTATTATTGAACCCACTTCACCACATTAATATTGCAACAACAATATATCGTTATTATTGAACCCGCTTCACCGCCTTAAGGGTGAAAAAATAACGGCATATTATTATTGAACCCACTTCACCACATTAATATTGCAACAACAGTATATCGTTATTATTAAACCAGCTTTCAAGACTGAAACACTAATGGTATATTATTATTGAACCCACTTCACCACATTAATATTGCAAGAACAACAGTATATCGTTATTATTGAACCTGCTTCACCGGCCTAAGGCTGAAACAACAATGGAATATAGTTATTATTGAACCCACTTCACGACATTAATACTGAAACAACAACAACGGTATATCGTTATTATTGAACCCCCTTGACCGCTTTAATACTGAAACAACAACAACGGTATGTCGTTATTATTGAACCCCCTTGACCGCTTTAATACTGAAACAACAACAACGGTATATCGTTATTATTGAAACCCCTTGACCGCTTTAATACTGAAACAACAACAACGGTATATCGTTATTATTGAACCCCCTTGACCGCTTTTATACTGAAACAACAACAACGGTATGTCGTTATTATTGAACCCCCTTGACCGCTTTTATACTGAAACAACAACAACGGTATATCGTTATTATTGAACCCCCTTGACCGCTTTAATACTGAAACAACAACAACGGTATATCATTATTATTGAACCCCCTTGACCGCTTTAATACTGAAACAACAATGGTATATCGTTATTATTGAACCCCTTTGACCGCTTTAATACTGAAACAACAACAACGGTATATCGTTATTATTGAACCCCCTTGACCGCTTTAATACTGAAACAACAATGGCATATTGTTATTATTGAACTCACTTCACTGCCTTAATACGGAAACAACAGTGGCATATCATTATTATTGAACACACTTCACCTTAATAATGAAACAATAGCCTATTGTTATCATTGCACCCCCTTCAATGCCTTAATACTCAGGGATGAAAGTAGTCTACAGCAAAAAATGTGGAAATCAAATCAAGATTTATACACCGACGGCGCATTTTGGCGATAACGCAGATTTTCCCCCATACGATTAGCACTGTCAGGGAATCGTGGGGAAAAAAGGCGGAAGTCAGGCTGAAACTGTCCTTCTTGTTACTGTCTTTATCGTCCATATTAATAATTTCTTGCTTGAGTTTCTTGTTCTAGCAAAATTGAGTCATATAAGAACAGTATTCGAAAAACAACAATTTTTTGGTAAATGTCGATTTCGGATTAATTTAGATCAGTGGGGACAGTTTAATGAAATTCAAGGCTTTTCAAGACTAATTACCCAAAATAGAGACCCACTAAGGCAGGAAGCGGCAGTGTGTTTCAAGGCCTTGAAAGGCGGCAAATGCACTTAAACTTTAGTTTAAAGACTTTTCAAGACTTTCCAGGTCCGTAAGACCATGTGATACTCATGAAAAAGTAAAATTGTGTCGGCCATATCACCGCCCTTCAACATCAACTCACGTGGTCCCGTACAGGTTTCCGGAGAACTCGGTGTGTTCGATGAACTCATTGTTTTTAATCATTTTTTGGACATCATTTCGCTCCAAGAAGAAATAATCTGCAACAAAGAAACACGTTCAAATTAACATAATTCAATCTATCTCACCTGTGCCATAACATAAGTCACACGTAGATAAAAGATTTACCCCGTACGACAGTAGCCTGAGTAGGGGTGAAGAACAACCCTATATGAAAAGTGGAGAAAATATGGGTAAATGAAATGACCACATAAATTCTTAATCTAAAAATGCAAAATATATTCTTCACATACGTTGATATATTTACCCCAAACTTTTGAACTGATTAGTAGATTAGTCTAGTAGATCAATGAACTTTAAAGTTTGAATTGACAGAGTCCACATGTCAACATGACAGGAAATTGAGATGTTCCTGGGTAATAATCCAATCTAGGTCAGGAAGTAGTCATTTTCATTGGCTGAGGTAGTCAGTCAGGTTGTAAAGTCGACGGCTGGCGGTTTGAGTGGTGTAGATAGGCTAATAAGAAATCACTACAGGCAAGAAAGGAAAGTAGATAAAGAGTGAAAGGTAGGAGAGTGAGTCTCCCTCATTTATTGTATATATAGTTTCAAGAAACAAGATGGTGGTGATCACATGATCCAGTCTTCCAATCACTAACAGGCATTCCTATATCCACCAATGAGGGTTCAATATCCTTGTAACTAAGGTATGGTTAGATCTGGCCACAGTGCCCTGTTGTGTCTGGTGTGCAGTGATCCGTAAATAACACTTGGAGGGGAGGGGGTATGTGAGGAGAGTTCCAAAGACTCTCACAAGTCAAGAAGTGACCCTCTCTCAGGTCAAGAAGTGACCCTCTCTCAGGTCAAGAAGTGACCCTCTCTCACTGTCTATATTGATATACAATTTCTATCTTTAATTAGTAATGGATCACCAACTCCACATATACCTTATATGCCTTTGGTTTTACATACCATAATATAGACTAGTTTGCAATTTATTATAGAGTAGTTCTACATAGCCCATATTTCAAATATCGGAAAATTGTACAAGGTGATACAACCAGTTCATTAAAACATGGAGGATTTACTTCATGGCCTTTATCACTTCAAACCGATTTTGTGACATTATGCGTTGATATTATGTGATTTGAACACTCCGAGGAGTATTTGTGGAAGGAAAACATATATAATCAGATCGGTCTATGGAAGAGGTGTAATACTAATAGATGATTTCCACCACCAACCCGCCCTCAGTGCTAAGAACTGATGTGGCAGAAAGCAGCTCATCGTGCAAGCTCTACAGAAAAAGGCTCAATTACTGGAAGGTCGGATTGTATGTTTGTTGTTGTTTTACATCCTAGCTGCCCCACTGGGAGACCAGGCTGCCAGCACCATGACCTGATATCCCACTCAGTCACATTATCCTGACACTGAGCCAACCAGTCCTTGCCCTGTCCTAATAATGCAGAGCGCCTGGCTAGGAAGCGACAAGTATAAATTTTAAAGTCATTGGTTTGACTCAACCAGGGTTCGAACACACGATCCCAGTCTACAACATGGGAGACGGACGCTCTACCTCATTTGGCCATCCCGTCTGGTCCTGGAAGGTCGGAAACTTTTGTGCCAAAAGAGAATAATGTTGTCGGGGTGATGAAAATGTGAAATAGTGTGCCTAGAGCGGGACTCGAACCCACATCTCTTTGCATTCCGGGCCAGTTTGCTAACCATTACACCACCTGGGCTCCCTGATATCAACACACTACCCACGCCTACCTGTCTATGCAACTCCTTGCCTGAGAGGTCAGTGCAGACTACTACACTCGTCCCCCTGGAATCGTAAGTCTTTTAATGCTTACAATTACATACATACAGGCAACAAACACACTTACATTAGGTATCACAGATGATTTTTGTTAATGCAAAATAGTGTTACACTTTTGCATCCAAATTAAAGAGGGTCAATTTTGAAATTTATTAGTTTTTATTTCATCAAGATATCTCAAACGGTTTAGTTGTGAGAGACATTTAAAGATTTAATAAATTGGGGTTATTTTTGGACTTGTAAAAATAGGACGAAACGCCATTTTCAGGGACCCATATCTTAAAAACTAAGAGTAATATACCATCAAGGCTCTGGAATTGACTTGTATATACTACATTCATTTTATTAAGCAAATTACAGTCATCACACTATTAATTTGTTGAAGTTACAGGCATATCAATTAGGCAGATTATTTTAATCACTGCCCAACCAGAAATGCACAGACTGCATAAAACTGCTACTTTGACTGGTCGTAAAATGGTTATTATTGTCCCTATACGATTCATCTTTGAGAAACCACCTGATATATATACAGAATACATGTCTATTTTTTTTCGTGCCTCTGTATACATTAGTTTTAGAACTATAAGACTTCAAAAGTTGAAAATATGCTAATTTTACCCATGTCCGAGGCTCAATTTTACCTCAAATGACACAAACTTCAAAAGTGCCTCATGACCAAACCGTTTGAGATACAGACATGAAACTGGCAATACAACCATATTGGACAATGCTCTTGACAATGTAACCAAATTGGTTTCATTAAAATTAATATTTGCATAGCTCTAGTGGCATTAAAATATCCCATTTTTCAGATAATTTAGTATTGTTTTCAGTATGGAAAAAAATTGACCCATTCTTCAACCATGTCCCATGACCAAGCCATCTGAGGTACGGACATCAAACTTGCAAGAGAACCATTGTGGGCCATGTTCTTTACAATGAAATCATATTTGGTTCATTTAGAGTAATATTTAGAGAGCTATAGTGGCATTAAACATTGTACAAATTCTCAAGATCTCTGAGCCTAGGTACAGACCAGGACCGTAAATTAGAAGCATGGACTTCAAAATCATGAGCCAAAACAAAACAGGATACCTACTGTCTAATGATGCATTTCCACCTAATTCTATGCATTTCCACCTAATTCTACTGAATAACTGTTGACAGTAGGTATCCCAATACAATTCACCCGAGGCACTGGAACATGCAGTCGGTGCATCAACAGAAAGGGTGTTTTCAAACTTCTCCAATATGCACAATTGTTGTTATATTAAATAAAGAAATATACCAATTTGAAGCTTAAAATGGGTTCTTTCATTCTGCACTAATCTAATTAGTGTATATTAATGTAATGTATGTGCTACTGAGCATTTAAAAAGTTAGTTTGTTGCAAGGAATCGCGATTTACACGACCATGTTTTGAGTGCCATTCTCAGGGTTGAAAATCACCTCTGTAGTTTTCAGATGGAAGTTATATTGGAAGTTACTACGTTGTAAAGCATGTTATCAGAAAGAGCTGGTTGCAATTTTGGGAAAATCGGATGAATACTTTTCAAAGTACAGCCGAAAGTGTAGATCCTACCCCTTAATTGGTATGCAAAATTGAAATTTATGTCAATTTCCTCAACAATTATCATGATTATTCTGAAACTATGATAATGTTGGTTTAGTTGTGGTAACTCATTTTTACTACATGATGTTGTGGATAGCTGGGTCAAGTTTCAAGGATATTGGTGGTGTATTTCTTTAAATACAAGCATTTATGTAACTCATACCTCTTAATTTCTCATATTGACAAGTGGCAATTTGTGTTTTTTGCCATTTTGAATGGCCAATATCTCGGAAAATAATTATGTCATTAATCTGGAAAAAGAATAGACTTGATATATGCATATAGATGACACATATTCCTGAAAGACAAGTTCATGTGGCCATTATATTTATAATTATTGATGTCTGAAATGTGGGTTTCATGCAAAATGCCAAAATAGCTGATTTCTGCATCATTTTTGTCCATATTAAAAAACCTACAACTTTTTAAAACTAATCATCCGATTTTAATGAACTTTGTGGCTTTTTACTTCTGGTGAGAGCTATGGAACTATATAAAAATATGTTACTTTTTATTGAGTTGCAAAAATGACTTGGGATACCTAGTAGAATGAGCACTTAGTTTCTCTCACATTTGTGCATTTCTGCACATTACCCCATCCAGTATACACACAAACTATTGTATTATTTGAAAAGTGGACAAAATTAGCTTTCTAATGATATAAAACAATATATCGTGAGACTTATGAGCAATTTTTGGCATCATTTTGAAGTTTTAAAACATTTTTTAACAATAATTCCGCTCTAAGTACTCATTAATGTTTGATACTAAAATGTGGCTAAGAATCTGTTGTATCATTTCTATGTGATTTTGAACATATGAGAGCTATGGGGTATTGCACAAATTTAATTGAATGTTGCCCCAACAATTCTTTATGATCTGCAGATGCGGCCAAAAGCTGAGAAATGCACAAATTCAGCTCTCATATATGTCATTTTTACTAAAAGAATCTATTAAGTGACACAAATTTAAATAATGGATACATAAAGTGCAGTTCATAAGCTTTTAATACATGTACTTTTCATTTCAATGGGTAGAATTTTAGATGAACTATAGTGAGTTTAAAATGACCTTTGTTGGTGCCTAATTATGCATTTCCACCAGCCTGGCTCGCTCTATTGGGATACCTACTTACATACATGTACACAGCTTCAACAACTATACAGCACGTAGCTTGTACAGGATCACGGTCACGGCAACCAGTGTCGTCGGGGTGATGAAAATGGGAAATATTGTGCCGAGAGCGGGACTTGAACCCACATCTCTTTGCATTCCGGCCAGTGTGCTAACCATTACACCACCTAGGCTCCCTGATATCAACACACTACCCACGCCTACCTGTCTATGCAACTCCTTGCCTGAGAGGTCAGTGCAAACTACTACAATAACAACAATATTCAAATTCACATGATGACGTCACACTCACCTTTCCCATGCTCCTCTTGTTCCCGTGGCTTTCTTGTTGTGTCTGGAACCAAATGAAAAACAGAGAGAAAAATTATTACAAATTATTAGTACGATATTCAATTAAAGGATGGTTGGTTGCTTTTTGGAGTTTTACGTCCTGGCAAGATCTAAGGTCATATCAGGATGGGCAACGACTTGTGACAGTGCACACTCATGGTGACTTTATAGTGCTGCACCACTGGGAAATCAGGCCACTGGCACCATGACCCGATATCCCAATCAGTCACATTATCCGGATACCATGTGAACCAGTCCTTGCCCTATTCTATTATTGCCAAGTGCCAGGCTAGGAGGCGACAAGCATCAATTTTATAAGTCATTGTTTTGACTCGGCGGGGATTCAAACTCCCAAACTTCCAAATGGGAAGCCTGCACTCTAGCGATTTGACCACCGCGTCCAGAATGAGTGTCGCGAGTTGCACTCAACTCCCCAGATGAAATGCGACATGTGCAGGTAGGTATCTTTTAGGAGGTTATATCAAAGAGCCTGGATAGCCTAATGGTCAGGACGCTCACCCGGGACTAGCAGAAGTGTGGATCCAAGAGTGCTGTTTTAGTCGGGGGTTTCTTTAATTGATGGTTTATTTACCCTTTTTTTTTTTTTTTTTTTTTTTTGTAAAGTATTTATTCATCTGAATATGACATTTGTCAGCGCCGAAGCACTGGTCTTCCGGCCATCTTACTATTGGAATTGACATTCTAAACAATCTAAGTTTGGTCGGTGCTGTATTAGTCACAGCACCGATCCTGTAGAATTAAGGGAGTGGCTTCTGCTGTATAATGTACAGCAGCAGTCACTGCGGTTCATTCAAAAATGGGGAGCAGCACCGAGTAGAAGGTGTATGTATACCCGGGGCAACTCAAACAATCGTTGTGGGTTACACGTTTTCTCTTATAAAACAAGCAAAGTTTATAGCCAACAAGACATATTGTCTGTCTTATATAATGTTCAATGTGTTTAAACAGATTGATAGTTGTGTAGGATGTTCGGTACAAGTTTATGATAGAACTTGTTTTCAATGCTGAACAGCTTTAGTCAGCAGTTTGTGGTTTATTGTCGGGTACGGTTCGTTAGTAATTTGCGAGTGTATTTATCTCAGAGTTACCTAGGAGCTTCCTGGTCCATAATTACCATTCTTGGTAGGTAATATGTCGACACACCAAAACACTCTAATGGCTACATTTCTCCATTGGTTCCGGGGGGGTAGGTCATTTTGCTTTCTGTATGTGTTTTGTGTATGCTTCAATGGATTTTATGTTTCTTGTTGTGTTCAGTTGTTCATTCCAGATCTGTGCTGCCATAGATATGACGCAGTAGGTCTGCTATCGGTTATTATTATAGGTGCATCATTTCTTCAGGTATTTCTTGGCGCTTTATGAATGAATGTATATTGGTTGGTTTTGTTTGTTTGTTGTTTTACGTCCTAGCAACATCTAAGGTCATATCAGGACGGGTACTGACTTGTGGCAGTGCGCACTCATGGCGACTTCATAGTGCTGTCCCACTGGGAAACCAGGCCGCCGGCACCATGACCCGATATCCCACACAGTCACATTATCCTGACACTGAACTAACCAGTCCTTGTCATATCCTAATAATGCCGAGCGCCAGGCTAGGAAGTGACAAGTATCAATTTTTAAGTCATTGATTTGACTCGACCAGGGTTCGAACCCACGACCCCACGATCTACCAGCACGGGAGACGGGCGCTCTAACTCATTCGGCCATCCCGTCTGGTCTTATATTGGTTGGTTGATTGGTTGTTGGAGTTTTACGTTATGGCAACATCTAAGGTCATATCAGGACGGGTACTGACTTGGGACAGTGTGCACTCATGGTGACTTTATAGTGCTGCCCTACTGGGAGACCAGGCCATCAGAACCATCACTTGATATCCCACTCAGTCACATTATCCTGATACTGAGCCAACCAGTCCTTGCACTATCATAATGCCGAGCGCCTGGCGAGGAAGCGATAAGCATTAATTTTTAAGTCATTTGTTTTACTCGAACCTGTGCGTACGAATCCCACGATTTACCAAAAATGAGAGAAGGGTGCTCAACTCATTTGGCCAGCCCGTCTGGTGTGAATGTATTTTGCGTCTCTTGTTTGTTTGCAACACCTCCTATGACACGTAATAATAATAATATGACAGAATTTATAACCCGGAGAAGCAAAAGCCATTGAGAGCCAAAAACTTTCCAGTGACGTGACTCTAAAGCCCCTGTCACACTATGCCGGATTGAGCAACGGACAGAATTGTCTAGTCCGGTGGTGTTCGGGCGTGATAAGTATCAAAATGTATTAAAATGTGTCAAAATGTTACGATATCGGGTCAAAGGCCACCGGACGAACAGACATGAAACGGACATGAACGGATAACCAACGGACGAAACGAATTCAAACCGGACAAGAACCGTAGACGTCAATCCAGCGGCATCCATTCCAAGTTTTATGCCTGTTCAACACTTGTATCGGATCGAGCTGGATATCAACGGATATGCAACAGACACAAACCGGACTTTGCCGGATATCAAGAGACTTTGTTCGGTCTCTTTCCGTTTTCTCAATCTGGCGAGGTGTGACAGGGGCTTAACAATGCGTTGGTGAATGTGTATCGGTGGATGAATGGTAGACCCTGAGGACATGTTTGGGATGAGAATGGTGTATCCAGATAAGCACCTACCAAGTCTGGTGTCAGTATGGCTGCCCTTGTGGCCACTCACACCCCTTCAGACGACACTCGCCTGTTCGCACTGGATCAATACCGCACACGCCTCAGGCTTAGCAGCTTCCAATGTCACAAGGTCCAACTCACCAACTAATCGCACAAATGTAAATGTATATATATTTGCAAAGCACAAAGCAAAAATAGAATCATTTCACCTTCTCTCCAACTTATCGAGTCGCTTGACTCTCATGTTCACAGACATGTGGGAAATGCACAAAGGACATGGCACAAGGACACAGGGCTCAGGTAAGCGGTTGGTTGGTTCTTGGAGTTTTACGTCCTGAAAACTCAGGTAGCGCCTTTGGGAAAGAGCGATTCTCGTTCCGGCTACCGGTAGCGAAAAATAGAATTAGCGAAAGCGTTAGATCTATTCTGAAACATTTGTGTTGCTAACCAATGACCATAACCAATCAGATTTCTTTTACAAGTGTTTTTATTCCTCTGAATATCATGTTGTCATGCACTGGTCCTCCAGCCCTAATGCCAATTGGCACTACATGATGCTATAAGTTATACACAGCGGTGAAATCCAAATCGGCAAAGGTGATTGCATTGGAAATCGAACCATCGACCTTCAGATTAGGAGTAGGATCTAGAAAAAAGTCACACTCTAACCACTCCGCCACAGAGAACACCACAAAATAGCGACAAGTATCAATTTTATAAGTCATTGGTTTGACTCGGCTGTGATTCGAACTCCAGACCTTCTGCATGGGAAGCCTGCGCTCTACCGATTTGGCCACCGTATGCGGTGGTTGAAGTGGTAGAGCGGTTGCCGCATCTGGCTCTGAGCTTAACAGCGTTGCCTAGTTGTGTAATTCGACGCCAGGGACGTTGCTCACTTAATGATACGCGCGCACTGATCACGTGGTGCTGGGTAACGGAACGCCAGGGGCCGCAAAGTATTTAACTTCCGGTCAATGTGGGTTGGTTGGTTGTTGGAGTTTTATGTCCGGGCAACATCTAAGGTCAGGATGAGTCCCAACTTCTGACAGTGCGCACTCATGGCAACTTTATAGTGCTTCCCCACTGGGAAATCAGGCCACCGGCACCATGACCCGATATCCCACTCAGTCACATTATCCAGACACTGAGCTAACCAGTCTTTGCCCTATTCTATTAATGCCGAGTGCCAGGCTAGGAAGCAACAAGTACCAATCTTAAAGTCATTGGTTTGACTCGACCGGGAACCGAACTCCTGACCTTCCACGCTCTTACTGATTAGGCTGCCGTGCCCAGTCCCGGTCAATGTAGATATAGACCAGCCAGGCTTAGTTGCATCAGGCAGTTCAATAGTTTGGTCATTTAACCTGGAATGGCAGGAGTGTGGGATCGAGTCTTACTCAATGGTGTCCCCTGTATTCACAAAAGAAAATTCCGTGACATGGTGCCATGACCAGGAAAGAGTGCATAAATCTATTTCAAGCATGTTTTTGTTTGTTTGTTTGTTAAACGACTCCCCAGCACAAAAAGTAAACATCGGCTATTGGGGGTCATACAGCATAAAAAAATAATTTCAAACAGGTAAAATAGAGCACAGAAATGCTTGACAAAAGAGCATACGACTGTGTAAAATGATACGTTTGATTGATTGATTGGTGGTTTCTTTACGCCGTGTCAGCAGCATAGGCCATATTCACGTAGTATATGATCAAATAAGGATGGGAAATTTCAACCACAGACAATTGTTCTCCCTCGTTCTACTGTTCCTAGTTCTACCCTGCCAATGCCACGTACCAGGTTAGGTAGCGACAAGTATAAATTTGGGATGTCATTGGCTTGACTCGGTCAGGCTTCGAACCCATGACACCTAACTCATTTGGGGGAGCTTAAACTCTGCTTTAGACATGAAGTTCCTATTTCTTTGCAATGACTACCAACAAAAGTGAAGTAAAGCTTGTTTTATTTAACGATGCCTCTAGAGCGCAGTGCTTTTCGTATCAACGGCTACTGAACGTCAAACATATGGTCATTCTGATATATTTCTTTGGACGAAACCAGCTGCCGCCACATAGGCTACTCTTTCCGATAAGCAGCAAGGGGTCTTTTATATGCACTTTCCTACAGACGGGACAGCACATACCACAGCCCACAACGACTACCATGACACGGGAGCAGTGACCATGATTCTCTACAAGCACGGTCTGGTTTTGAACCGACACTGTGTATGTAATGGAAGCACGCTACCTGGATATTTGCAAGGTCTATATAAGAACGGGATTCAAACTACACAATTGTTGCCATATACATCCTGATTCCTTGGCATTTTGCTTAAAGCTGCATAGACCGATGAAATATCAAATTTTCAAAACCAAACCAACCATCTAGATTTGATTTTACTTATCTAACTTAGATACTGATGCACTTATTAAGCATTAGATTCTGCGTAGAAAGCAATACTGAGTCAATTTAACAGAACCTGTTACTGCAGAAGTCTATGGTGTCAGAGTTTTGGCAAGCTTGCCAAAACTAATTTTCCATGTTTGCACCCAAAATATCTCAAAAGTTTACCATTTAAAATAAAAGTAACTTTGAACTAATGTAAAGTAGATACTAGTGATTGATCTAATATATTTATCTCAGAAAAAAATACCGAAATTCAAAACCATCGGACTATGCAACTTTAACGTTAATCGGTAAATGATTTAGTAAATCGCAGAAATTCGTGACATCTCAGAAATCCTGCGAAATCGCACAGCTCTTTCATCTCTGTGAATGGTGTACCACTGCTTTGATTGCAACAAGAAGACTAAAAACACATGCAACAGAATCGCTCATATACATATATATAATATGATATATATATATATATACATATATATATATATATATATATATATATATATATATATATATATTACATATATATATATATATATACATATATATATATATAGTATAGTTATACGAGTCTTACCTTGGTACAGATGATGGATAACTGTTGTTTTACCGAGGTATAAGCCTCGGATAGATGTGGGCTAGGGAGAGGTAAGCACGTCCGGTACCAGCAATCTTAACCTACTTATTGAGGATAAAAATGACTTTCAAACAATGGATACTATTACTTTACCGAAAAGGTACACCAACGGAATAGATGTGGCAGGGTGTGGCGGGAGGGCCCTAGCCCACATCTATCCGAGGCTTATACCTCGGTAAAACAACAGTTATCCATCATCTGTACCAAGGTAAGACTCGTATAACTATACTATTTTACCTCGGTAAACAGCCTCAGGCTAGCCTCAGGCTAGGGAGACCTTTACATAATTCATTTTTATCCTTAATATCATTCTTTCTTATTATTATAACATTCTAAATTTTTGTTCTCACCTATTCTTGTTAGTTGGCGAGAAGACGCTTTGCAACGCCGGTAGGCTTTTCTAGTCGTTTATTATAATGTTTTGCAAACGACTTAGCCGTCTTCCAGCCTGCATGCGCTAGTATTCTTTTCACAGAAATACCAAGCACCCGTGCCTTGGAGACCATGGCTCCTCTAGTTGAGTGGGAAGAGTATTTACTCGTATCCACTCCAGCCAATTTCAACACCGTAATTGTCCATCTGGCAAGTGTGTCTCGTGAAATCGCCTTATGTGGCTTTATAAAGCTCACTAATAGTTGTTGTGATGCACGTAAATCCTTTGTCTTGTATATATAAGCCCGTATGGCCGACACAACACATAATTTCCGATCATTCGGAAAACAGTCTAAGTGAACCGTTGATAAAGGGTCACCTAACGTGTTCGATTTAAGCAATTTTTCTAAATCAAACGTAGCTTGTTGCTTGTCTATTTCTAATCCAGTTAAGGATAAAGCAACAATCGTCTGTCCTCTGTGTCCGGTTACTAACAATAACAGGACCGCGACCTTAAAACCTAACTGTTTTATATCTAACCACGAGTTGTGAGGCCAAGCCTGAAACAACTTAAATACTATAGAAACATCCCAAAACCGACTATACTTTGGTTTTGGAGGATTCCTTTGATAAATTGAACGAAGTAAATAACAAATAACATAATGTTTTCCAACTGTTTCACCATCAATTCTAGGTAATATAATTGATAACGCACACCTCGCCGCATTAATCGATCCAAAGGAAAGTCCTTCATCCTCTAGAGAACGAAGAAACCGAGCTACTTGTGAAATCTTTGGATTTGTTGGCTTAACTTTCATTAACAAACAATGTACACCCCATTTCTTTAAATAGGTTGTATACATTTTGACAGTTCCTGGCCTCCAGGCATCCGATACTATCCTATCCTCAGTAATTCTGTCCAATCCAAATTGCTGTAGCTGCTTCCTTAGAAAAGGAATGCCAATAGGGGCGTCGTTGACACGTCGCCGTGAACCACTAGCAGTCCGTGGTGCGTCAGATTCCCGAGTTTTCTTGGGAATCGTATACGATCTTTTGCCAGTTGTGAAACTGCTGGCAGCCAAGGTTGCGTGTCCCAATCGGGCACCACCAGTATCGCATGTGTCCCTTCCAAGCCGATTTTTCTCACTACTCGGCTGATAATGCTAAATGGTGGGAAAATATAAAAATAATTATTTTCCCAGGTAATAGCAAACGCATCTACTTTCCAAGCATCCGGTTCAGGATGCCAAGAAACATAACAGGGTAACTTGTTATTATTTCGTGATGCAAATAAGTCAACTTCAGGTGTACCCCATTTTTCACAAACGAAGTTAAACAAAGGTGTAGAGAGAGACCACTCTAAATGGTCATGGAAATTTCTACTTTTATAATCTGCAAGTGTATTTTGTGACCCTGGAATATGCGCTACAGTCAGCCAGACTTGTTGAGCCTGTGCCCAGTTCCAAATCAGTTTAGATAACTGATTGCAAGACTTTGATTTGGTTCCACCCATGTTACGAATATATGCCATGGCAGTAGTATTATCAGTTAGTATTCTAACCTGTGATTTATTTATCGTTACTAAACTACGTAAGCCCAGATAAATAGCATGCAATTCTAGTGCATTAATATAGTCTGATTTTTCATCATCCAGCCATCTACCTCCTGTTGTGACCCCATCTCGATGAGCTCCCCAACCTTCTAATGAAGCATCAGTAGTAATTACTGTATTAGGTTCCGCCATGCGGATTGGATTTGGTGAACTTGCTATATGTTGCATCCACCATCCAATATCCTGTAACCCTTCTTGCGAAATAAACATCTTTCGCTCAAAATTGCCTTTAGTTCGTGTTAACGCTAAATTTTTATCTATTTCTAGCGACTTAATATGGGCCTTCCCATATAACACCGCAGGTGCATATGAGGTCATTATGCCAATAAGAACAGCAACCTGTCTAATTTTTGGCTTTGATAACTTAATAAGCTGAGTCGCTGTAGTCATAAACTTAATTAGTTTTTGTTCTGTTATCGACACTGTAAGGGACTGTGTATCCAGAATAAACCCTAAACATTTAAGTTGTTTTGTTGGTTTAAACACTGACTTTTGTTGATGTACATAAAACCCCAATTTAGTGAGTAATGCACATAAATCCAAAACTGCATTCACACAACCAATTTGTGTTGATGCTATAATAAAAGAATCATCTATGTATGGAAACATTATATGACCTTTCCTCGCCATTACCGAGAAAACAGGTTTAAGCAATTTAGTAAATAAACGTGGCGCACAAGCTAAGCCATTCGGCATACAGGTAAACTCATAGAGTTGGTTATCCCAAATAAATCGAAGAAATTTTCGGTATTTTTCCATTATGGGAAGCGTATAATATGCATCCTGTAAATCAACACTAGCCATCCACGCATCTGGTGTAATCAGATCCCGTGCCGTATCTAGAGAGAACATTTTAAAATGTCGATATTCCACCCTTTTATTAAGGATTGTTAAATCCAGGATCATTCGAACATCACCATTAGGCTTCGGTCTCGAGAAAATGTTTGAAATAAACTGTCCTGAACAGTGTGTCACTTTTTGTATAATTCCTTTCTCAAAGAATTTATGTACCTGTTTAGTTAGTGCGTCTCGTTCAACTGGTTGAATGTTATATGGAAAAGGTATTATACTTTGTACAGGAATTTGTGTAAAAGGAATTTGAACACCCCTAACTATTTCTATAATTTCTTGGTCACTAGTAATTTTGTGCCACTCAGAAATATGATTACTAATATTACCAGCCACAAAGTTGCTTACAGTTTGTGTGTTTTTAGAGGCTGCAGGGACTTGTAAAGTTTGTGTTTGGACCTCTACTTGGACCCGCCCCTGGGGAAAGGTCTCGACGAGTTGAACCCTCGACCTATTGGCCGTGCGGTGTTGTCGGTCCAGCCTGGGCGAGCGCCCCGGCCCCGAAACCCTTGACCGAAGTTTGAACTCGGTCTGGTTCCTCTGGTGAACCGTCGTGGACGAAAATCCCCTCGTGACTTTTTGAAACGAGGAACTTCCTGTTTCTTCTTGCCATCCATGTTTTTGCCACTCTTGGCTGCAGTCTCTACCTCTTTATAGAGGTATTGTAGTTGACCGCCAAACATCTTGGTATTATCTAAAGGTTTCCCTTTAATCGGCTCTGGAGCAAGATAGAGCGTAAACTCCTTCCCCTCATTATCGGTAACCTTCTTAGAGCGAGCCACTTCTTTGCCAGCATCTGTGCAAACTGACTTGAAGACATTTTCATATCTTCGAAACGACAGGTAATTACCTGCCGCCGCTAGTACTGCAATGCCTTTGTCCATTGTCTTAGCCAAAGACGAGAACTTATTTTCACTCTGCATCCTATTAGCCACAGGAACAATAGCTGTTAGGGTAGCCAACACTGCCTTATGCACTGTGTGCAACACATCCTCAAACTTCTTACGGTCATCCGTCATATTGACATCCCGATCCATCTCTTTAATGATGGAGTTGGGAACACCCTTTATGCCTGTTAACTCATCTCCTAACTTGGAGATAACCTCCGCCGGTTTGAACGTGCGAAAATGACCATTCACGGTCTCGCGCATAAGCGTAGTGGTTTTAACCCGCTTAGCCTTTGGCTTCTCCACCTTCTTAGCCACTTTAGTGCCAATGTCCGCATAGACCCCTTCATATACGGTGTCTGAGTCTGATTCCGTAGAAGTAGACTCAGTGGACGACTCAGAAGAAGAAGAATATTTCCTCTTCCTCTTCTTCTTTTTGGACTTAGTCTTCCGCTTTTTGCGCAAACCAGACTCTGCCCGCTCCTTGGTGAAATCATCACCCGAAGAAATCACCTGTTTCTTCTTCTTCCTCCGTTTAGGAGAAGGAGGAGGAGGAGCCTT
Source organism: Branchipolynoe longqiensis (assembly GCA_030323885.1). Taxonomy (NCBI): domain Eukaryota; kingdom Metazoa; phylum Annelida; class Polychaeta; order Phyllodocida; family Polynoidae; genus Branchipolynoe; species Branchipolynoe longqiensis. The sequence goes on along the minus strand of CM059203.1, from coordinate 32,487,550 downwards.
AAGCTCCACCGCCGAGTCTGTGTCCAAGAAATCCTCAAATGAATCCTCTTGGACACTCGGCCTACGCCGCTTCCGAGACACAGGCGATTTGGCAGTCAAGATGTGGCTTTCCAATCTTGCAAAGCGAGCCTCCCAATCTGGAGGCGCAGGCACATCAGGCACTGCGTCCTCGTCCGGGTCGGAGAGGATATGCGCCCGGGGCTGTGTCGACGGCCCTGCCGACAACACGGGTGAGGAGTCGTACTCCTCGTCCACTCCACTCGGAACACGCCCCTCGGCTGCTGCTGCACCGCGCTTACTCCGCTTCGTGGCCATCGGGCACTGAAACAAACATTTTTGATCAGTCCCGGTATATATATATGTCACAATATGGTTGTTTCAAACTCATTTGGACATCTATTGGTGTTAAAGAACGTGTTTATACCGTTATAACACAGGCGTAATAAGCTAAATTTGTGCGTGGGTTGTGGGTCAAGCCCAAACCTTACGCGGGGTCGGGACCAGTGTATCGGCCCGCCCATCCCTCTGTTCCGCACACTTCTCCCACCTGTGACTACTACGTCAACAAGTTGGAGAAAATGCTACGAAACTCGGAGAAACGCCTGAAAAAGTTTTGTCTAGGGGAGTCTATAAAAGAAACCCAGGAGCATCTCCAACATTACTCTCTATTAGAGTACGAGAGAATTTCCACATGAGATAGGGCGAAACCCACATCTCTACCCATAGTCACACGGTGACCCGGGTGTTGACATAACCGCTAATGACCGGTTTGGTTCCTTCGCGAAACCCACTCGAGTGTTCTATCCTTGGTTGTTTATAACCAAATAACTCGTCCAAATTGGACCAACGAAAGTCTAAACTTTCCATATTGATGCTCTAATGCATCATAATTAAGCTAACCACAGTTTTTATTATACTTACTGCGTATTTGCTTGTATGTAGACTAATTTTGCCGGAGCAACCCAACGACACGTTATCCAGTCGTGAGTTGTATATGCTAATTGCTGGTACCGGACGTGCTTACCTCTCCCTAGCCTGAGGCTAGCCTGAGGCTAGCCTGAGGCTGTTTACCGAGGTAAAATATGTATATATATATAAAAAATCTAATACTCTTGTCATCTGTACACATCAGAAGGCACCACTGCTCTGCACTCTCCTCTAGTAAAAACAGGCGTGGAATGGGGGGGGAGGGGGGAGGGGTAGCCAAGTAATAACACCTCAATGTTGCCAGGACATAAAACTCCAACAACCAACGAACAATGCACTATAAGAAGTAACTGTCTGGTTAATGCTCAGACATTCTGCAGCCCTTGATCACAAAAGCTGACACTCCTAGTTAGCGCCAGGGTGCCAATAAGTAAAAGTTTGTTTGTTGTTGTTTTACATCCCAGCAACATCTAAGGTCATATCAGGACGGGTACCGACTTGTGACAGTCCGCACTCATGGTGACTGGGAGACCAGGCCATCAGCACCATAACTTGATATCCCACTCAGTCACATTATCCTGATACTGAGCCAAACAGTCCTTGCCCTATCATAATGAGAATGTGAGAGTGAGTGAGTGAGTGAGTGAGAGAGTGTGAGTGAGTGAGTGAGTGAGTGAGAGAGAGTGAGTGAGAGAGAGAATGAGAGAGAAAGAGAGAGAAAGAGAGAAAGAGAGAAAGAGAGAGAAAGAAAAAGAAAGAGAGAGTGCGCGGTTGTGTGTGTGTGGGGGGGGGGAGATCAAGGTGGCATATTTAGAGAGTCGCACATATACCAGGTGGCAATGGGCCGTTGTCATGGTTACCTGCAAGTAACGCTCACCTGTCTTTGAGGGCCAGGGACAGATCTCCCCCACCCCACCCTACCCCCACCCCCCCACCCCATGGTCAGTGGTATCAATGGCAAGCCGACAAATTTCTACTTGACTCTTTTTTTATTTTCAATAAACCAAAATATATATAAATTCACATATAACAATAAGATACACATGCACCACCTGGAACAATTAAATCTACCAACGGTCAAAATCTGTGGCTGGGTCAAAACAAATCATCCCAACAATTATTAAAATAGCCAAAAAGTGAAAAACTCAGAATTTCGAAAGGACTGAATGGTCACGGTGGTTCAGGTATATAACTGTTACCTAATGCCAAGTACACACCTACCGTTTACGATTCGCGCACTAAAACTCGCGACTCGACCCGACCCGCTTAAAACTGAAAACGGGCCGATTCATTTTTCAAATCGCGAATCGCAATCGTAATCGGCCCGTTTTAGCCCTAAAACTGAGTTTTTAGTCGGGAATCGCAATCGCTAGGTGTGCGCGGGGAGCGCACAGCTAGCGATTTTTGTGTGCGAAACGGGCAGTTTTAGATCGTATACAGTAGGTGGGTGCGCACAAACGGTAGGTGTGTACCTGGCATTAGCTACCGCTTGTATGCAAATTAAGGATTCTCCAGGCATAGAATTTTCAATGATGCATATCTGAACACGTTACATAAACACATGCATGCTTCACCATTGAAAAAGCATCACCATGCGCATTTTGAGTTCCGCTGGTTCCTCAGGAATAACTGAAGCTGCGACCCAGCATGCCAGGTCGCATCTTCAGTTCATAGATGCCGGGATTCGAACTCCTGACCTTCTGCACGGGAAGCTTGCGCTCTTAGCCATTCGGTAGCCACGTCCGATCACAGTACACAAGCATCACATCCAATATGGGTTGGTTGGTTGGTTGTTGTAGTTTTACGTCCTGGCAACATTTAAGGTCATATCAGGACGGGGCCCCAATATGGGAGCATCTGCTGGTCTGACCAAGGTCAAGGCTGAAGGTCAAGTCCACCACTTGGATGCCAACAAACCGCAAGTTTCCAGGGTCACCACTGATTACTGAACTCCGAACAAACTTAGCGGTCATCTAAAGTTTTCAATGTTTTCGCGACAGGGTTGGACGGTTTTATTCCAGTAGGTGGAAAAAACTGGAGGGGAACACCACGTAAAAAACAGGTTTGCCCATCAAAGCGAAAAAAAAACCTCGAAAAAAACTTCCGTTAAGAAGAGCTTTGTGCGAAACATGTGATTAACTCATCATTATGACACGGTCTCGGTTTTAGAGTAGGCCTATTTAGTTTTATGTGTTGAATAAACTATTCCTAATAGTAACAGTTCTATGTTCAGTTCATTTGAATGTAGTACTAGTATGCTATAGGCTCGCGCACTTCATATTTATGGATTTAAATAGGGTAGAATGGGGTAAAAAAACAAACTAAAGGGGCGAAATCGGGAAAAACGGGGAAAAACAGGATGGGAAAAAACGGTTTAAACAGAGGGAAACCGGTTTAATCCGTTTTTTTCCCCCCACTATTCCGGAAGAAATAGGTTTTATCTGGGGAAAAAAAATAAACCCCGTTTCACGGTCACGTACGGCTTATTCGATTAATCAACTCGGTTCACCAGAGCCACTTTTTTGGCGCATGCGTAGATTCTACATTCTCGGGTTGCATAATCGAACACTCTCGGGTGGACAAAAATGGTGGTTTAATCCAATTTTTTTTTTTTAAATAACCGATATAACTAGAGCAAAATAGGATTTAAAGTATTTTTTTATTGCATAGTTTAGTTATAATCTACTAAATTAGCCATTTTTAATCTAAGTTACTTTAAACTAAAAGTATGGTAGATTATGACAATGAATTTAATATATTTATCTCAGAAAAACGACAGAAACTCAAAACCACCGGACTATGCAACTTTAAATAAGCACGAGAAATTTCAACCACAGACAAACGGTCTTCCTCATTTGACTGCTCCATGCCCTATTCTAGTAATACAAAAAAACAGGCTATGGAGCGACAAGTATAAAATTTTGTTACATCATTAGGTACACTCGGTCGAGATCACCAGTCGCCCCGACCTGCCACATGGAAAGCAGGCGCTCAGATCAACTCAACTCATTTGGCCACTCCGTCTGGTCGGCTCAGTCATCCCACCAGGTGGCGTTGTGAATGGTTACTTACGCGAGATGGTGAAAGCGAAGAAGCCAACATATTCGGTCATTAGCTTCTTTATGATTGTTGACTTCCCACTGCCCGAAGGACCGCAGAAGACAACGGGCTGGATGGACATGACGATGCCGCTGGTCCTGAAGCTCCGCAAGCTCTGCTTGGAGAGCTGGAGAACCGAAAAGCAATCTGCACCGGAGAAGAAAACACAGCGCCTGATTATCGAAGGGATTTTGTAATTAAAGTAAATTCAACTTAATCACGGCTAAATTCAGTATTTATTATTAATTACTGGCACGCATGCTTTCTTTGGGCTAAAACTAATAAAATGGGATGTGAATTGTGAGGGATTAGTTCGAACAAATCAAATGTAGCAAGCCCCACCCCACTACCCACCACCACCACCACCACCATCACCACTCCTAAAATAACTTGTTTGCTTAAAGTACAGCGATGAAAGTGGTCCCCGGGGAAAAAAACCCGAAATGCTGATATTCTCCCATAGGTTTAGCATTGTCAGGGAATCACGGAAAAATACCAGAAGTCAGGTCTCAACTAAGCCTTGTTGTGATTGCATTATCACCCATATCTAACAGTTTCTTGCTTAGGTTTTATGTTCTAACTACATCTAAGGTCATATAAGAATGGGATTCGAACCACCGAACTGTTTTTATATACATCCCATCTTTTGGAATTTTGTTTAACATAATTCACCCCGTACTTACAGTACAGGGGTGAAAACCAACCCATTAGAAAAGCTGGCGAAGAATTTTGACATGCTGGGGAAATTAATTGCGTGAATAATGTCTTAATTTTAGAAGCAATATTTATTCATGATATATGTTTTTATATTTCCCGAGTAGCTTGGAGTTGAAAAATGTAATAAAACATGCAGTTTAATAGACTTTACAAGTGAAATCGACAGCGTTCTCTGGCCGCCATCTTGTCTTTTTGCATTCTCTCCCATTTCACCAACTCTGTGCCGATATAAGTAACCATTTGACACTAGTGCCAGGCATTCTACTTCCTGTTCCATACTAAAGCTATTTTCGCCCGTATTTAGACTACTTTGTCGTTCACCCCTGTACTGTCATGTCAGTACGGGGTAAATCTTTTATCTAGTCCTTGCCCTCTCCCAATAATGCCGAGCACCTGGCTAGGAAGTGACAAGTATCAATTTTTACATCATTCGTTTGACTCGATCAGGGTTCGAACCCACGACCCCATGGTCTACCAGCACGGGAGACGGACGCTCTAACTGATTCGGCCATCCCGTCTGGTCCGTGGAAGTAGAAGTTGGGTTGAGTTGGTTGGGATGGTTGGGTTTGGTTTGTTTGGTTTGGTTGGTTGGTTTCTGGAGTTTTACGTCCTGACAACATCTAAGGTCATATCATTACGGGCACCGACTTGTGACAGCGCACACTCATGATGACTTTATAGTGCTGCCCCACTGGGAAATCAAGCTTCCGGCACCATGACCTCATATCCCACTCAGTCACATTATCCTGACACTGTGCTAATCAGTTCTTGCCCTATCCTATAAATGCCGAGCACCAGTCTAGGAAGCGACAAGTATCAATTCCTAAGTCATTGGTTTGACTCTACCCGGGTTCGAACCCCACATGGGTTCGAATCCCATGACATACCAAAACGGGAGACGGACGCTCAAATCATTCGGCCATTCCGTCTGGTCTCCTGGAATTTTGTTTAACGTTAATCGGCAAATATTTTTTTAATCGCAGAAATCCAAGAAACCGCAGAGATATTTCATCCCTGACTAAACACAGAAAGCGGGGTTGCGACAACCCACACATATTATACACAGATGAAAGTAAGCTCTGATATTGACGAAGAAAAACACCAACAAAATAACAAAACCATGAAAATCTGACCTCAGGTCAAATCTGCCCGCTATTCTCTGGTAAAAGGGGGTGGAGGGGGTAGATAAAAGATTCACCCCTACTCAAGCTACTGCAGCACGGGGTGAATTTTTTATCCGGGGCGGTGGTGGTGGGGGGGGGGGGGGCGGGAGAGAGCAGGGGTGTCCGCTTATACATGGAAAACTGCAGATATCAGCAAAAATATAAAGATCTTTCTTCCATCCCCGGCTATAAATTAAATCCCATTCTACCAACCCACACCACTACCCCAACCCAAACACCACCAAATACCCTATAATACTAAGACGGCTCACTCAGCCTGTACTGTGTAATCAAAATGATCAAACCCACCACTTGGTGCGCTGGCTATTCTCTTGGTTAAACAGTTGCTATATTATATGTATAAATGTATATATATGAATGTGAAAGATGTGTCATGATGGCAATGATGATGCTGATGATGATGTGTATTTGTTTACAGCAATTTCATATTGATGTGTATTCATACTTACCTATCTCATGTATAATATAATTGTATGTGTTTACATGTGAAACACCAACCAGCAGCCGGGCTGATCAAAACCACCACAAGGTGGCACTGTGAAATTTACATTACCATGGGAGAGATAGGGAGTGAGCCGTCTTAGTATTATAGGGTCTTTGACACCACCTTGCCATAGCAGATCTGATGATGGGTGACCTTGAGCCAGGTGCACGTACAGCTGAAAGTCACACTTCACACAAACCTACTTACATAGCTTCAAAGGGACATGGATAGTAGCTTATGACCTTAACACGAGGACACCAGATGGGGTGGCCGAATGAGTAGAGCGTCCGGGAGATCGGGAGATCCGAAGTTTTGGGAGATCGGGAGATCCGAACCCCTGAGTTTGTGGGTTCGAATCCTGGTCGAGTCAAACCGATGATTTAAAAATCGATACTTGTCACTTCCTAGCCTGGCGCTCGGCATTATTAGGATAGGGCAAGGACTGGTTGGCTCAGTGTCAGGATAATGTGACTGAGTGGGATATCAGGTCTTGGTGCTGGAGGTCTGGTTTCCCAGTCAGGCAGCACTGTAAAGTTTCCATGAGCGCGCACACTGTCACAAGTCGGTACCCGTCCTGATATGACCTTAGATGTTGCTAGGACGTAAAACAACAACAAACACAAATGACACGAGCACATACACACACATATACACCTTTTATAAGTCATTCGTTTGGCTCAACCGGGAATCGAACTCCCAACCTCACGCACGCGAGGCATGCGCTCTACCGATTCGGCCATCGTGCCCGGTAAAAAGGCGGGTCATTGCCCACAAGTTGGGAAAGCCCCGATGAACAGGAAATTCTCATCCCTCAAGTAAGCTGAAACTGCGACCGGTGTAAAGATTTCAAATTCCCCCCATATTCAAGTTCCCCCCCGGGAACTTGAAAACGTTTTCAAATTCCCTCCTTTGTTTTAACTCCCCCCCCCCCCCACCATTTTGGGGGAACTTTCTTTATTTTTGTTAGTTTTTGTTATTTTTCATGACAAATATTATAATATACAGAGAATAGCATAATGAAAATTATTACTAGTACAATAAAACATATTTAACCACAAATGACACAAAAAGTCTCCAAGATGGTTCAGAAAAAAATATTATAGGTCTGAAATTTAAAACGCTTTTTAAAGTTTTTTAAACAATTTTAAATTCCCGGAGGGGGGAATTTGAAAATAGGGGGAGGAATCTGAAAACTGTTTTTAAGTTCCCGCCCAGGAATCTGAAAACGTTTTTAATTTCCCCGGAGGGAAGTTAAAAACGTTTGCAGATTCCCGGGGGGGAACTTGGGAAGGGGGGGGGGGGGAGTTGAAATCGTTACAGCGGGCGTGCTGGGTTGCTTGATTTTTGGTGGTTATTTTGTGCCATGTCAGCAACAAAGGCCATATTCACGGTGAGAAGTTTTCAACTTGTATTCTGCCCATTTTCATTTAACCATCGCTTTTACACAGAGTGTACAATAAAATGTGTCGCAGCTTCAGTCTCAGGGATGAAAGTGGTCTCTAGGGCGAAAAAAAGCGGAAATGCTGATATTCTCCCATAGGATTAGCATTGTCAGGGAATCGCTGAAAATTCCCGGAAGTCGGATTTCATACATATTGGTATACGCTGCTAGTGCTGCGGTGTTTGCACCACATATCGGTATACGCTGATAGTGCTGCGGCATTAGAAGAACATGTTAGTAGTATATGCTGCTAGTGCTGCAGAGTTTGAAGGCATTAGTAGTAGTATACGCTGCTAGTGCTGTGGCGTTTGCACCACATATTAGTATACGCTGACGGTGCTGCAGCGTGAAATAACGTATTGGTTGGTTGGTTGTTGGAGTTTTACATCCTGGCAACATCTAAGGTCATATCAGGAAGGGCGCAACGTATTAGTATACACTTATAGCTCCAGGAAAAATCCCAGAAATCCGCGAAAACGCGGAGATCTTTCATCCCTGAGTCTTTAGTGAGCGACCAGCGGAACTGGAATAATCTAATATCCTAATTATAACAGGCCATGACAATAAGCAGGGATGAAAGTGATCTCCGGGGGGTGGGGGGGTGCGGAAATGCGGATATTCTCCCACAGGCATTCTCCCTGAGTATTCTCAGGGAATCGCGGAAAATTTCCAGAAGTCAGGTTTCATATATATATTAGTATATGCTGATAGTGCTGCGTCCTTTGAAGCATGTCTTAGTAGTATACGCTGATAGTGCTGCGGCATCTGCACCACATATTAGTATACGCTGATGGTGCTGCGGGATTGAAAATCCCGGAAATCCGCGAAATCGCAGAGATCTTTCATCCGTGAAAAAGGACTGCCCAGTTGCATGGGGCACCTAGTTTACTCGGTCGGGCAGGTGAAGTTCTCGGTGACCTGTCCGAAAGGGCAAGTCATTATTTTTCTGAATTGCAGTAGCAGATTTCAGTTGGAATTGGCTGACTTGGGCTTGGGCAAGTAGCTTTGCCACTTGGGCAAGTAGAAAATTCTGTCACTTGCCCGATTGGGCAAGTGGGGAAAACTTTACTGTCCTACTCTGTAATATCCAATATCCTAAAGTGCGGTAGAATAAAAATGGCCCCCCCCTATAACACAATAACAACCTCAAACCTCCCCACTGGCTCTCAGCCATCGGATCTGTAACCATAGCAACGTACCTCTGTTGACGGCGCGGTAACCTTGGCGACGGAACGCGGCAGACACACGAGACTCAGTGGATGCGCAAACAAGTGACACGCGCACGTGAAGTCACGGTCATATAGTCGCTCCCAGAGGGGTGGCGGGCATGCTGGGCGAGTCCATTATCACAGTATCAGGCAGGTGGACAAGGGATGGTGGAAAAGTGTCACAATGGATGGGAGGATGGGGGATAGGACGGCCAAGTCCACTATCATGCAGATTAGCGGTGTCAATATGCAATATGGATGGAAGGGTGTTGGATAAGCCCACTATCATGCAGATTAGCGGTGTCAATGTGGTTGGAAGGGTGGCTGGTGCGCCGGGTGAGTCCACTATCAGGCAGGTGAGCAAGGGGTGGTGGGATCGTGCCACACTGGATGGGAGGATAGCGGGTAGGACGGCCAAGTCCACTATCACGCAGATTAGCGGTGTCAATATGCAATATGGATGGAAGGGTGGCGGGTAAGCCCACTATCATGCAGATTAGCGGTGTCAATGTGGTTGGAAGGGTGGCTGGTGCGCCGGGTGAGTCCACTATCAGGCAGGTGAGCAATGGGTGGTGAGATCGTGCCACACTGGATGGGAGGATAGCGGGTAGGACGGCCAAGTCCACTATCACGCAGATTAGCGGTGTCAATATGCAATATGGATGGAAGGGTGGTCGATAAGCCCACTATCATGCAGATTAGCGGTGTCAATGTGGTTGGAAGGGTGGCTGGTGCGCCGGGTGAGTCCACTATCAGGCAGGTGAGCAATGGGTGGTGGGATCGTGTCACACTGGATGGGAGGATAGCGGCTAGGACGACCAAGTCCACTATCACGCAGATTAGCGGTGTCAATATGCAATATGAATGGAAGGGTGTTGGATAAGCCCACTATCATGCAGATTAGCGGTGTCAATGTGGTTGGAAGGGTGGCTGGTGCGCCGGGTGAGTCCACTATCAGGCAGGTGAGCAATGGGTGGTGGGATCGTGTCACACTGGATGGGAGGATTGCGGGTAGGACGACCAAGTCCACTATCACGCAGATTAGCGGTGTCAATATGCAATATGGATGGAAGGGTGTTGGATAAGCCCACTATCATGCAGATTAGCGGTGTCAATGTGGTTGGAAGGGTGGCTGGTAAGCCGGGTGAGTCCACTATCAGGCAGGTGAGCAAGGGGTGGTGGGATCGTGTCACACTGGATGGGAGGATTGCGGGTAGGACGGCCAAGTCCACTATCACGCAGATTAGCGGTGTCAATATGCAATATGGATGGAAGGGTGGCCGATAAGCCCACTATCATGCAGATTAGCGGTGTCAATATGCAATATGGATGGAAGGGTGGCGGATAAGCCCACTATCATGCAGATTAGCGGTGTCAATGTGGTTGGAAGGGTGGCTGGTAAGCCGGGTGAGTCCACTATCAGCCAGGTGAGCAAGGGGTGGTGGGATCGTGCCACACTGGATGGGAGGATAGCGGGTAGGGCGGCCAAGTCCACTATCACGCAGATTAGCGGTGTCAATATGCAATATGGATGGAAGGGTGGTCGATAAGCCCACTATCATGCAGATTAGCGGTGTCAATGTGGTTGGAAGGGTAATGAGGGGATGTCCCAATGTGATGAGGGATGGGACATAGATGCAATAGACCTTTTCCCATGCAGCATGCACACTGAGCTGCTACCCGCACCTATCAGAGGGAAGGTTCTTTTCTTGAAGATTTATACTGCATATCATGGATAAGTCTGAATATACATTACATGTTTTCACCATTAGACAGTTGGTCGATAGAAAGCCCGAGTCTACACTTTTACTGACCCAAGGGATTTTTAACCTCCCACACCACATAAACATGGTATTAGACATGGTAGAGATCAACCGGCCTTTGATGACGCTGTAAGTTATACACAGCGGTGGAAATCCAAATTAGGAGAGGTGATGGCACGGGGAGGTGGAAATCCTCTACAACATAAGAAGACCCCTTTCAGTCACAAAGCATGTTTCACAGCGAAAATCCTATATTGCATGTACCCTATGACACTGTATCAGGTGTACCCGTCCTGATATGACCATAGATGTTGCTAGGACGTATAACAACAACAAACACACTGTATCAGGTGTAAGGGGAACGGAAAGGTTCACTATGGGCTTAAGCCAGACTGGGTGAGTCCACTATGAAACCAGTTGGGGTGAGTGTATGTAGTTGGTTGGTTGTTGGAGTTTTACGTCCTGGCAACATCTAAGGTCATATCAGGAAGGGGACCGACTTGTGACAGAACACACTTATGGTGACTTTATAGTGCCGGCCCACTGGGAAACCAGGCCGCCAGCACCATGACCTGATATCCCACTCAGTCACATTATCCTGACACTGAGCCAACCAGTCCTGGCACTATCCTACTAATGCCGAGTGCCTGGCTAGGAAGCGACAAGTATCAATTTGTAAGGAGTGTATGTATGTATGTATGTATGTATGTATGTATGTATGTATGTATGTATGTATGTATGTATGTATGTATGTATGTATGTATGTATGTGTGTGTGTGTGTGTGTGTGTGTGTGTGTGTGTGTGTGTATGTGTGTATGTGTGTGTGTGTGTGTGTATGTATGTATGTATGTATGTATGTATGTATGTATGTATGTATGTATGTATGTATGTATGTATGTATGTATGTATGTATGTATGTATGTATGTATGTATGTATGTATGTATATACAGTATAACCCCATTAAACCAAACTTGAAGGGACCCTAGAAATTTGTTTGGATTAACCAAGCTTTGGCTTCGACTTTGACTTGGCTTTGGCAAAAACGCGGGTGCATTATGAATGTAATATGCAGTGTATATGAACACTGATTATTGTTTTCTATGTATATACAGTATAACCCCGTTAAACCAAGCTTGGTTAACCCAAACAATCGGTTAATCCAAACATTTTTCGGCGAGCCCCCAAAATACTACCATTTATCATATAAAAAAGTCGGTGGAGTCTCAGATGACCTTATAACCACATGAAAGGTTGGTTTACCGGCACTGGAAGTGGCCTGGGGTCCGTAAATTTTGCTTTGATTAAACCGATAGTTTGGATTAACCGACTTTGGTTTAACCAACTATTTTATATGATAAATGGTAGTATTTTGCTGGGCCCCGGAAAAAGTTTGGATTAACCGATCGCTTGGTTTAACCAAGCTTGGTTTAATGGGGTTATACTGTAGGCCAGTAGGGCCCAAGGCCAGCAGGGAAGGCCATAAAATGATTTTACTTAATAAAATCAAAGATGAAGGCGACAAGAGATGAGAGAAGTTGGAGGGGGGGGGGGGAGGGGAGGGGAGGAGGAGGGGAGGGGAGGGGAGGGGAGGGGAGATAAAAGCATTGTATGTGGACATATGATCATGTGTGTTATGCATAGCTTCAAAACTGGCCTATCACAGATTCCCTGTGTGTGTGTGTGTGTGTGTGTGTGTGTGTGTGTGTGTGTGTGTGTGTGTGTGTGTGTGTGTGTGTGTGTGTGGTGTGTGTATGTGTGTGTGTGTATGTGTGTGTGTGTATATATGTGTATGTGTGTGTGTGTGTGCGCGTGCATGCGCGTGTGTGTTTCCCCTGTGTGTGTAGTTCATTGATTTTTGTTTTTGGGTGTTATTTTTCTGTCAAGGATGAAACTGATCGTAGAGAAAAAAAAAGTGTAAATCGACTGCGAAGTGGGCGATAATAGAGTCACAACTCCCCCCCCCCCCACCCCTCCCCACCGACGTTGATTCATGACAAAGCTAAGCCTATGATGAGACTTCCAGGGTTGTTGTTTTTATTGCGGTAATCAAACCCCATCATTCACTACACAGTTCTTGGATATGGTTGAATGCTTCAAATATTCAAATATTCCTGGTATTTTAAGGAACAGCCCAGGAAAATACGAAGAGCTCTTTTCAGACTATTCCAAAACGTGATAAGCGCCAAATCAAAAGAAAATGAATTGGCAATATATATGACACTGTCTCATTGTAATGATCAACATACTATCTGCTTATGCATTTGCTCAGGATAAACTAATTTGTTTCTTTACATGGTGTTTCATAATCCCAATAGGATACATATTGATTTGAAGCAAATGTCTGTGTGTTTTCAGTGTAACCGTTTCTGTGCTGTTTTGTGTCAATCGTTACAATGGACAAAAAAAAAGAAAGAGTTATCACCTTTTGAGACAGGCTCATATATATGAAGCTCTTTTCCAAAACACGATTAACGAAACTTGGCATTGGCATTGCAAATTCTTCTCTTTTAATCTTTCTTTTTTGTATTGGCGCGTATCGTGCTTTCGAAAAGAGCTCTTCATATATATCTTCACATTCTTTAAAAAATGTAGACTATATTAGAAAAAAAAGAAAAAAAGAAGCAAATTACCTTTTCAATTTTTGTATTATTACACCCAGTCTAGGTAGTGACAAGACTACCGGGTTTACATTTTTATAATATAACTAAGCCGTTGGTTTTCCTCGGCTGGGAACCGAACCCACGACCCTCCTTCCCCCCGCCCTGTCCAGGTTTCAATGTGAATGCATGATGAATAACACATTTGTAAATGGTGCAGTTTCATATGCATCCTCGATGGCGTCGAGCTGCGATCCTCCTCTGGAGTCAAATGTGATGTCAGCAGGGATGTGGTACTATAGTTGTTTGTTGTTTTACGTCCTAGCAAAATCTAAGGTCATATCAGACAAGCACCGACTTGTGATAGTGCGCACTCATGGCGACTTTGTAGTCCCACCCCAACTGGGAGTCTGGGTCGATGGCACCATGACCGGTATTCGGCAGACACATTATCCTGATATTGTTCAAACGAGTCCTTGTCCATATCCTATTAATGCCGAGCACCAGGCTAGGTAGCAACATGTATCAAGGCTAGGTAGTGACAAGTATCAATTTTATAAGTCATTGGTTTGACTCGGCTGGGATTCGAACTCCCGACCTTCCGCACGGGAGCCTGCGCTCTACCAATTAGACCACCGCGTCCGGTATCGTGCAAGAAGATAGTTGGGTGTAGTGGCTGCACTAATCGATAGGAAATCAATATCATGCACATCACACCCATGTCCACACAGTATGGTCGAATCGCTAAGAGCGCTGCCTGACTTTCTTGTCCTTCGTTTTAGCCCGGGGGAGCGAGACGCAGCTCAGGCGGTAGAGTGTCCACCTGTGATGGTGTGGGTCATCCGATCGATCCTGCTCAGTGGACACATTTGCAGTTTGGGCTATTTTCCGTTCCAACCAGTGACCAGTCCATAACGGGTTCATCAAAGGCTGTGGTATGTGCTGTACTGTCTGTGGGAAAGTGCATATTAAAGACCCCTTGCTGCTTATCGAAAAGAGTAGCCTATGTGGCAGCAGCGGGTTTCCTCCAAAGAAATATGTCAGAATGACCATATGATTGATGTCCAATAGCCGATGATAAAAATCTATGTGCTCTAGAGGTGTCGTTAAATAAAACAAACTTTCTTTGGTTATAGCCCCAGCTGAGTCAAATCAATGACGTACAAAGTTGATACTCCTCGCTGCCGAGCTTAGCATAATTAGGATAGGGCAAGGACTGGTTTGCTCAGAATCAGGATAATGAGACTTGTGAGTGGGATATCAGGCCATGATGCTGGTAGCCCATTCTCCCAGTGGTGCAGCACTATAAATTCGCCATGAGTGGGCACTGTCACAAGTCACTACTTGTCCTGATATTCCCTTAGATGTTGCTAGGATGTGAAGCTCCAACAAAACAAACACCATATCCAAGGGCAATTTTCTTCTACATTAGGGACAGTTCATATAATGTCAATGGTTTGGGGGGGGGGGGGGGAGCAAACGAATGGAAACATCGATTACACTTTGAGCAGGACTCGAACCCACACTTCTGCCATTCCGGTGTTGCGGTTTCCGAGGCACACCAGTTTTCCAGGGACACATCCATTCAAATGCATTGTGAACGGCCGTGAGAAAATCTTCATACAGAAAAAGTCAAATATCTCTCAAATTACACTACCTAGAAACAAATCGCTTGATACACATATAGAAAACATCTTTACCATAAAGATTATATTATATTTATAAGGTTAGGGTTCTTGATTTCTATTAATTTTGAATAAAACTAATGTTTTGCACTGGGCGTACCATCAAACTCAAGGCATTGTCAATGGCCGTGAGCAATCTTCATACAGAAAATGTGAAATATCTCTAAAATGACACCACCTAGAAACAAATCGCTTGGTACACATATAGAAAACATGTTTACCAAAAACATTATATTAAATTCATAAGGTTAGTGACGATGCTGTTCGATTTTGACGCATGCGCAGAAGCAATGTGTCCCTGGCAAACTGGTGTGCCGCGGAAACTGCAACACCCGGGCTGGCGCCCTAACTGGAACACCAGGCCCTTGGCACTATGAGCCAATATCTAAAGATGTAAGTGGTCGCCGGCAAAAATGTGGAAATCAAGTCGACATCATTACACTGACAGTGAGTTTCGGCGAAAACGTGGAATGGATTTATCGTTGTGACTACATTAAATCAAGGATGAAAGTGGTCACTGGGGAAAAAAGCGGAAATGCAGATATTCTCCCATAGGTTTAGCATTGTCAGGGAATCGCGGAGTCGGGATTCATAAATATTGGTATACACTGATAAGTGATAGTGCTGTGCCGTTTGAAGCATGTATTAGTAGTATACGCTGATAGTGCTGCGCCGTTTGAAGCATTTATTAGTAGTAATACTAGTATATGGTGATTGTGCTGTGGCGTCTGCACCACATATTAGTATACGCTGATGGTGCTGCAGTGTAAAACAACGTATTAGTATACACTTATAGTGCAGCGCAGTTTGAACAATGTATTAGTAATAATAGTATACACTTATAGCTACAGGAAAAATCCGCGAAATCGCGGAGATCTTTCATCCCTGCATTATGGCCAATGCCTAACTCTTTCTTGTGGGGTTTTATGTTTTAGTAACATTTAAGGTCATATAAGAACAGGATTCAAACTAACCAATTGCCATATACATCCTGATTCCTTCGCATTTTGTTTAAATCTGCATAGTCCGATGAAATATCAAATTTTCAAAACCAAACCAATTATCTAGATTTGATTTTTACATATCTAACTTAGATACTGATGCACTTATTAAGCACTTGTTTCTGTGTAGAAGGCAATACTGAGTCAATTTAACAGAACCTGTTACTGCAGAGGTCAATGGTGTCAGAGTTTTGGCAAGCTTGCCAAAACTAATTTTCCATGTTTGCACTCAAAATATCTCAAAAGTTTACCATTTAAAATAAAAGTAACTTTGAACTAATGTAAAGTAGGCACTAGTGATCGATCTAATATATTTATCTCAGAAAAAATACAGAAATTCAAAGCCATCGACTATGCAACTTTAACGAAACTTTTATTTTAAAGGGTTAACTTTAGATATTCAAAATGAAATCTGGATAATGCTGGTGTATGCTAAAATGGTGGACATCATAAGTTCTATTAAATTAACTTTGCTTCATGTTAAAATGGTGGACATCATAAGTTCTATTAAATTAACTTTGCATCATGTTAAAATGCTGGATATCATAAGTTCTATTAAATTACCGTCCTGATATGACCTTAGTTATTGCAAGGATGTAAAACAACAAACAAATCTATTAAATTAACATTGCATCATTCTAAAATGGTGGACATCATAATTTCTATTAAATTAACTTTACATCATGCTAAAATGGTGGACATCATAAGTTCTATTAATTTAACTTTACATCGTGTTAAAATGGTGGACATCATAAGTTCTATTAATTTAACTTTACATCATGTTAAAATGGTGGACATCATAAGTTCTATTAATTTAACTTTACATCATGTTAAAATGCTGGACATCATAAGTGCTATTAAATTAACTTAGCATCATGTTAAAATGCTGGACATCATAAGTTCTATTAAATTAACTTTACATCATGCTAAAATGCTGGACATCATAAGTGCTATTAAATTAACTTTGCATCATGTTAAAATGGTGGACATCATAAGTTATATTAAATTAACTTTACATCATGTTAAAATGGTGGACATCATAAGTTCTATTAAATTAACTTTACATCATGTTAAAATGGTGGACATCATAAGTTCTATTAAATTAACTTTGCATCATGTTAAAATGCTGGACATCATAAGTGCTATTAAATTAACTTTGCATCATGTTAAAATGGTAGACATCATAAGTTCTATTAAATTAACTTTGGCATCATGTTAAAATGGTGGACATTATAAGTTCTATTAAATTAACTTTGCATCATGTTAAAATGGTGGACATCATAAGTTCTATTAAATTAACTTTACATCATGTTAAAATGCTGGACATCATAAGTTCTATTGGTGGGAAATTCCCATCCATGTAATTGGTTTTTGCATTGTTGCCAACCCCTCCCACCGATTTTTATTATTATTATTGAGATTAAGGTGTTTCTTTTGAATCCTGACTATACTCAGAGTAAGATAGTACCATTGTCTAATTAGGGAGCTATTTAGGAGTTCCACTTGTGCTCAAAATGGCAACATGAATGAGACAAGCATCCAAAGAATAAGTTGCATAACATCACCCCATGCATTGAAGAACATCTAAAACATCATGCTGGGTGTGTCAGCGGGATTCGATGCCGCATTGGCTATTTTTGGTTGACTCAAGCATTCTTACTCAAGGGAGGACCACATCCTGAGTGCATTTGGTGTCCACGAACACTCAAACACATTCTGCTTTGAGTGTGTAGATTCAATGGCCTTGGATCAACACTGTTTTTGTAAGGTAAATAGCACGCAAGACCTCTTTTAAGTGGCTGTCACACATCACCGGATTGAGCAACGGACAGAATTGTCTAGTCCGGTGGTGATAAGTATCAACATGCATTAAAATGTGTCAAAGTGTTGCGACATCGGGTCTACCAACGGACATGAAACAGACAGCCAACGGATGAAACAAACTCAAACCAGACAAGAACCATAGACGTTAATCTGGCGGCATCCGTTACTAGTTTTGTGCATGTTCAAAACTTTAACGGCCACAAACCGGACATTGTTCGGTTTCTGTCCGTTTCCCCCAATCCGGTGATGTGTGACAGTCGCTTTACCAATGTAAAGCGCAAACAAATCTTAGAGTTTCTAAAAGCAACTGGCTGTATTGCGTTCTGTAATTTTGACTATTTTTTGTGAGTTGGATTTTCCTGTCAATTGACACATACATGCCTGACCACTTCAAGATCAGAGATGGTTTGGCTATCATTTCACACAGATCTGAGCATTTTAGAATTGTGTGTAAATTTCAATGTGAATACATTTGACAAGACTGACAGAACAGATACCAGTAGCTTTTCACTGTGAATATGGCCTTTGTAGCCGACACAGAATTAAACGATCAGCAATTAATCTATGAGTTCTAAGGTGAGCTTGAAGTTCTATCCTAGTTCTATATTAATTAAAGCTGCATAATCAAATGAAAACATCAAATTTTCAAAACCAAAACAGTGTTTTAGATTTGATTCTACATATATATAACTTCGATATTGGTGCACTTATTAAACATTTATCGTCCAATAGAATGGAATACCAAGCCAATTTAATAGAACCTGTTACTGCAGAAGCCTATTGTGTAAATTAATTTTGTATGTCTGCACTTCAAATATCTCACAAGTTAGCAATCTAAACTAAAAGTTACTTCAAACTAAAGTAATGTAGATTATAATGATCAACATCATATATTTATCTCTGAAAATGACAGAAACTCAAAACTATCGGACTATGCAACTTTCAGCTGGTCTATGCTGATACTCGACGACACTACTATTACTAATACCGACCCACCCTCTGGGGAGGCTAAGGACTAACACGTGTACATATATATATAGATAAACAATACCTGTATTCATAGAGGTGGGAAATGAAATCACCAAAATCCAGCAAAGAGAAACGGAAATAGCCCTGTATGGGCGCCGCCATTTGTAAACTCGTGTTGAATGACAGAATAATCCAAATCCACCAAACGGAAACGGAAATCGCTCATCGAACTTTGGTACGCAGCAAGCAGGGTGGACGACAGCGATTGGTTAATAATATCCTATGGTCTTAATACCTTGATGGCACCCCGCCGGAGAGTAGCACATGCCAAATCAAGGAACAACTACAATGGTCCCTTGCTACAGACCTTCCATATGGGCCGTATGGAGGAGTCAGTGTTAGCGAGGCAAAACGGTGTTTGGCGGGAATTCCGGTTTAGCGGCGAAAAATGGTATGCACGAGTCAGTGTTAGGCCTAACACCAAAAGCTTAACCGGTGTTACGTTACCCCTGAAAAATATTAGGTTTAGCGAGTTCATTAGGCCCAAATCTATTCAATGCTGTCATATTTAACAGAATTACATACGCAATAAGTGAAATTTTATCAATTTAACCCTAAATTCGAAGCGTTATTAAGGCTACCGCCGCACTGGCGGCGATATTAATAGTTATATTTTCGAATCGACGAACGTAAAGTAAACAAATCGCCGCCGCATCGACGTCACTTTCCATGCTGGCGCGGCGGTTTGTTCACTGTTCGTTCGTCGATTCGAAAATATAACTATTAATATCGCCCCCCAATGCGGCGGTAGCCTTAATAAAGCTTCGAATTTAGGGTTAAATTGATCAAATTTCACTATTTGACGATGTAAGTTTGTTAAATATGACAGCATTTAATACATTTGAGCCTAATGTATGCCTACAAACGCAGAGGGATTTCCCAAATCTATTAATAAATTCACGTTTAGCTATAATGAAAGTGTTACGCGCTCCTGCATACGTCTTGACTGAATTCCCCGGTTCGGAGATAGCTAAACGTTAACAGGCTGTAACACCAAACCCCGCTAACACTGACTCCTGCATACGCCCATGGTGCGATGGCGTCACTGGGGCCAGTGTAGCTGTTCCTCCACGCTACTCTGCATCGAGACTGTCAAGGCATTAAGTCCATAGTCCCAATTTACGGTATTCGGGGTCAGCGATTGGTTAATAATATATCAAAGACAAATGACCGCTGCCATAGAATTTGCTGATACGCGCAGTTCAAAACTTAGATTTTATTCAAAATTAAAAGAAATAAAGAACAATTTGGCATAAACATGGATGCACAAATGCAATATTAATACTTTATTCCGCGGAAACGACAGCAGTATTCATCACCCGAGTTGCTAGAATTTCAAATCGAACACCGCGAGTGGAGTAAAAAAATACATGCGCTGTAGTTATTTGTGGGGTCGGCCCTAAGCATTACTTATTCATATTAGTAGTGTCATAAAGTATCAACATAGACCAGTACTATCACCATACTACTACTCGTGCATGGGAAAACTTCAATTTAAATTATAGCAGGGTCGACTTATCCTTAGGGTGTGTGGGGAAGGGGAAGATAAAAGATTCACCTCTGAATCGATGAATAACAACCATATGTAAAACTGAGCGAAAACATAGCACGAGCCATGTGGATTCTGTCGATTCAATTTTTAAAGTTCATTCATCTATAGGATTTAATCTATTATTGTATTAATCAATTCAAAAGCTGAGGGTAAATATAAACTGAGCGAAAACCTAGTACAATGAGTGAATGACCGCCATGTGGATTTTGTCGATACAACTTTTAAAGTTCATTCATCCACAGGATGTAATTTATTAATCAATTCAAAAGTTGCAGGTAAATATAAAAAGTTATGTGAATATTATATTTTTCTTCTTAGATTGCGAATTGATGTGGTAATTTCTTTTACCCAGCCTTCCGACACTGTTTCTAATGGGTTGTTCAGCAGCCCCCTCTCAGAAACGGGGGTTCAGGAGTAACTAGTAATAGCAGAGTAGGGGGGGGGGAGGGGGTGGTGTGTGGCTGTGGGGGTTGTTTGTTTGTGCATGTGGGGCGGGGCCACAAACATGCTAACAATAAAACCACTGGATTAAAACCACTCTTAGGTCCATTCATCAAAACAAAAACTAATAATAAACCTGTTCTGGCTGTCCTGGCGGCGAGATAAACCCCCGCACGGAACGCGCCACCCAAATGTGACAAGGCACCAACAATGACGGGCATGGCCGATGGATTCTTGCAACTTTGGCGTAATTTCTCAACGACAACGATCTCCACAGATGCAACTCACTGAGTCTGAAACGACAGATATTCAATAGTTTGAGCTACATCTTGCCCGCTGCGGACAATTACTTTTTGTTTCTTTTTTTTTTTAAAGGTGGCGTAGATGGACCTTTAAGTGGCTTACCTAAGAAGCTTAGAAATCTGCCAAGTTGCATCACACTGGACTACTACTAGTCTTCTTGTACACGTCGTTACGATTTGGGAATATGGCGCTTGAACCCGGCGAAGCAAGGGCAAGGTCGCCGCTTGAGCTGGGTTCCGGCGCGCCGTGTTTTCTATGAAGTTATTCGCGCGTCGCAGACACCAGCGGACATGGCCAAGTAGCCTGGTTCCCCGACCACCTCCAACACTGGTGTTATAATCGGGTCCCTTTACCCACCATGGCTACTGAGTGCATCCACATGGAAGCGACCGCTGTGTAAACAAAGGCCAGGGGAACAGGTTAGGAGCGCGGCGACTGGAGTAGTCTGGTCCGCTGTGCGCGCAGCACTCATACGCCACCTAGCGTCAAATAGGCGCACTGGAATTCCACTAAGGGACAGAAGGTACGAGCAACTCAAAGATGTGGACGGGGGAGGAGGGATGTGGTGGGTGGGTGCGGGTGGGGTTAAAATCACAGTTATGCTGTTCAATTATCAAAATTGACAGTCCCCAAAATTACATTTATAATGTTTAATTTTTAAATCAATTATTTTAATTAGTTTGTTTTAGATACCTAATATGAATAAGCAACGCTTAGATCCGACCCCCAGGTCGTATTCGATTAACAAATACCAGGCGACTCAGATCGCTATGGAAGATCTGTAGGGAGAGCCCAGTGTAGTTGTTCTTCGATTCGGTGTGTGCTACCCTGCGGCGGGGCATCGTCTAGGCGTAAAACCCATAGGCAATTATTAACCAATAGCTGTCGCCCACCCTGTGTGCTAAGTAGCGAAGCTCGACGAGCGATTTTCGTTTCCCTTTGCTGGATTTTGATTATTCAACACGACTATACAAATGGTGGCGCCCATATAGGGCTATTTCCGTTTCCTAGATTTTGGTGTCAAAATGTATGGCACTGTCACACTCATAGAGTGTACATATATGTACACATGTTAGTCCTTAGATAAAAGATTCACCCGTTGTAGTACACGGGTGAACACCAGCCTTATGTAAATACGGGCGAAAATACCGTCAGTATGGAAGTGAGGCTCCAGTATGGAAGTGAGGCTCCAGTATGTTGCTCCAGTATGAAATGGATACTTCTAAGGCACAGAGTTGGTGAAATGGGAGAGAATGCAAAAAGACAAGATGGCGGCCGCAGAACGCCGTCGATTTCACTTTTAAATCTTATTAAACTATATATTATATTATATTTTTCAACTCAAAGGTAGCGGGTAAATAATAAAACATATGTAAAGAATAATTGTTGCTTCTTAGATTGTTAAATTAGGCTCCCAATTCTTTGACCCGTTTTTTCGCCACCTTTTACATAAGGCTGGTTTGCACCCCTACTGCAGCAGTACGGGGTGAATCTTGTACCTAGTTAGTCCTTAGCCTCCCCCTTAGGGGGGTGTGGGGGGGGGGGGGGGGGGGCGGTACTAATACACCATTAAAAAAGCCCACTAAAAACTTCCAGTTAGAAATTTATAATCCCCCAAACGTAGTCTATCCCATCAGTTCTAACAACCCACTACCCAAACTACTTCATGTAGAACTACTCAAGAACACAGAATAAACAATTCTACTATAACTCCATTCCCATCAGCACAACACAATTAACATTGCAGTTGTGAAAACTTGGAAAGTGAAACACTGCACATAGGGTCATAGCCTACCTGAGTTTCATACCTCAGACATAACTCATAGATCTGTAGATAGTTTCTGTATCAGATTTAATAATATAACATGTTGGCTACTCTGGCCTGTGATTAAATAGAATGAGTAACACTTCATGGCTATGTTTGCGCATCTAAAGTCTGTACTGGTATGCATTGACATGATATATTACCAGTACATCAAATTAATTTGACGATCCCTGCCTATTGCTATACCTATGCTTATCGTCTAAACATATACATGTCAAATAACATTTCAAATAATAGCAAAATCCATATTCATATACATTATTAGGATTAGGCAAGGACTGATTGGCTCAGTGTCAGGATAATGTGACTGAGTGGGATATCAAGTCATGGTGCTGGCGGCCTGTTCTTCCAGTGGGGCAGCACTGTAAAGTCGCCATGAGTGCACACTGTCACAAATCGGTGCCTGTCCTGATATGACCTTTGATGTTGCTAGGACGTAAAACAACAAAATACAAACAAAATTTGCGCTGCGCTGCTGCGTGTCCCACTTGGCATCCAAACACTAACCTCGGAAGGGTGTGGTTTCGAAACCTGCTCTCGCCGCAATATTTGCCCATTTGGCCCCTAGCATATGCTACTTTCGGTACGACACTAGCTTACACTGATTGTCAATAGCTTGTTTGTTGTTTTACGTCCTAGCAACATCTAAGGTGTCAATAGGTCCCCGGGTTACTGTCAATGGGTCCGGTCAATCACCAGGTGTACTGGCAACCAACCACACATTTTAAGAGCATTCTGTCCCAATTAAGTCAATTCTCAAAGTTGTCAAAGTTTGCATTTCTATTGATTGCTCGTTGTTGTTTTACGTCCTAGCAAGATCTACGGTCACATCAGGACGGGTACCGACTTGTGAAACTGCACACCCATGACGATTTTTGTAGTGCTGCCCCACTGGGAGAGAAGGCAGCCGGCACCATGACCTGATATCTCACACAGTCAGATTATCCTGATACTGTGCTAACTATAGTCATTAGTAGTAGGGCATACACACACAGGAAATATATTTGCTGTAATGATAAATATTTGTTAGTACAATTTTATTGCAAAATTTACTTACAGTGATTATTCAGAAACATATAAAGGAATGGAACCGTTTTTTTAATGAATTAATTGCAGAAACATTAATGATAGGAGACGGAACGACGGTTTGATAGTGATACTCACCCCCCATCTCAGTTATTGAACAGTTGGATCCACTATGTCTACTTGGTTGGTCGGCCATGCTTGGTTTTGCACTGTGAGTAGTCAGGAGGCCGAAGACGATGTGAAATATTTTAGCAGAAGTGAAACACTCCAGCGCCCAGGAGCGTGGTTCGCCGGAACGGGCGGTTTGGCGAAATAGAAATAACGATGACCTTTATGTATATATACAAGTGTATATATATATATATATATATATATATATATATATATATATATATATATGCTATTTATATAATATATATATACATATTACAAATATATATATATATTACAAATATATATATATTATGCATATAAGTATATATATATATACATATATAATTTATTATATATATATATATTGGAAAATATGCTAATTGACCTGAAACCGGAAATGCTTTATCTCCCTGTACTGTGAATGCCCTGGAGGCAACAGCCTGGGGTAAGCAAAACCTCTCTAAATCGACCGACCATGGGATCGACTTTAAATTGTCCATTTAGGGAGATGGTCGTCTTAGGGAGGTTTTATCACTACAGTGGTGTTGTAGGGGCGATCATTTGGGACCCAAATAAAGCTGTCGATATAACCCCCATAGATTTAATCTGTGGACTGCTGACAAAACACAACCAGACGGGATGGCTGAGTGGGTTGGAGCGTCCGTCTCCCGTGCTGGTAGATCGTGGGGTCGTGGGTTCGAGTCCCGGTCGAGTCAAACCAATGACTTTAAAATTGATACTTGTCGCTTCCTAGCCAGGCACTCGGCATTATTAGGATAGGGCAAGGACTGGTGTGCTCAGTGTCAGGATAATGTGACTGAGTGGGATATCAGGTCATGGTGCCGGCGGCCTGGTTTCCCAGTGGGACAGCACTATAAAGTCACCATGAGTGTGCACTGTCACAAGTCGGTACCCGTCCTGATATGACTTTAGATGTTGTTAGCACCCAGAAACACGGTCAACACCATAGAAATGGACGAAACAGAAAAAGACGAGTGGACACCCGATATGATGGATGAACTGGACTTGGACATATTCATAGGGACGATGGAGGAATGGACGACAAAAGGATTCCCTGTGCCCCCAGCTCTGCCAATTTGGATTTCCACCGCTGTGTCTAACTTACAGTGTCATCAAAGGCCGGTTGCTCTCATACCATGTCTATATGGTGTGGGACCTTAAAAATCCCTTGAGTCGGTAAAAGTGTAGGCTCGGGCTTTCTATCGACTAGCAGTGGAATGAGGAAGACCAGTCGTCTATGACTGAAATTTCCCATGCTTAAACAACTAATGGACCAAAAAAAAAATAATTGCGTCCAACAGTAGCGCAAACAACAAGACAAACAGCAAAAAAACAAAAGGACAAACAGAAAATGCATTACAACCGAAGGGGTGTTACAGATCACAAGCAGTTGAAAGTAGGGGAAAATGTTCGGTATAGACACCACAACAAAACATGGGAAACGGGCATAATAGTCAGGGCCCAGATGCCTGGGCCAAGAGATTATGTAATCAGGAACAGGGAGAATCACATGATTTTTGTTGTTGAAGATTTATACTGCCTAAAGCTGTATTCACACGGGCGAGTTAAAACGCCTCACGTAAAACCACTTGCCTAGATTGCTTTACATTTGCCGTGTGAATGCGACCTGAGGCGTTTTATGCCTGAATCTGTTTACATGAATCGTTTTCTGTAAAACGCTTCGTGAGGTGGTCTACAGGAACCGATCTACGCTGAATCGTTTTATTTATGACATCACACGCATGCGCAGTCGAGGGAAACGTGACAGTCGAGACCTGATTGTGTTGACTTTCCGGTAAATTTGCCTTATGAACCTGCTAGAGGTGCACATATTTTTTTTTCATCATTTATTTTTAGGGTTTCACTGCCCAGCAGAAGTTTTGACTGTTCCAAACCAATACGATTCAGTCCACACATATCTAGGTCAAACCCACACTCTCTCGGCCGACGTCGATGAACCCAAACTGGCGCTGGTTAGTCTGGACTTGCTCATGCGCAGATATCCACTTCCGCCTTAAACCGCCCTAAGTACTGCCTGTGTGAATACGACACACTTTGAAACTCAGCCCGTGTGAATGCGTGCCTAGATCGCTTCATATAAATCGCCTTCTGTAGATCGCTTTAGATTTTGCCCGTGTGAATACAGCTTATTATGGATAAGTCTGAATAGACTTGTTTTCACCATTAGACAGTTTGTCGATAGAAAGCCCGAGCCTACACTTTTACCGACCCAAGGGATTTTTTACCTCCCACACCACATAGACATGGTATGAGAGCAACTGGCCTTTGATGACGCTGTAAGTTATACACAGCGGTGGAAATGCAAATTGGCAGAGGTGGGGGGACAGGGAATCAAACCACTGACCTTCAGATTAGGAGTCCGACCTAGAAAAAATTCAGACACTCTAACCACTCCGCCACAGAGAACACCACAATGATTCGAAGAAACCGCAGACATTTATTCAAATGCAAAATCACAACAAACACCAACACACTCAAAGTCAACACCAGCAGCGGTCAAGCGACACGAGGACAAGCAAATTACACTACAAGGTATGGGCAAGTGAACTGCCTGGTACAATGATACTGGTATAATGGGAACATGACATAACGAGGGAGATCATATAGTACAGACAGTATTATAAGAATAATGAAGCAAAGAGTATTTATTGCCTGTGATGTTGAACATTGTCATATGCATTGATTATGAAAGATAACATAAGTACGTCATGAGAAGATAACATGCTAAAAGATCGTTGTTGTGTAGGTGGAGGTATTATTGGAAAAAAAAAGTTACTGAGAGGGGAGTTCCCCACTGTGCGATAATTGATTGATTGGTGGTTGCTTTATGCCGTGTCAGCAGCATAGGCCATATTCACGGCGAGAAATGTTTGTTTTTGTTCAAACCATCGCTTTTACATGTAAAAGCATACAATCAATTTTGTGTCAATGGACACTCATGAAATTTGTAAACTCACAATCATAATAGCTAAATAAAAGTCTAAATTATAGTATTATTCACTGATGAAATTTGTTTAAAAACCTATATGAGGTGGTACAAACCAGCTGCCCTCAAAAAGGCTATAATGTTTTCTTGTTTTACTTTAGTAAAAAGGTCATGAATGTTGTTTGCAGTGTAAAATTGTTGGCGCAGGGCCATGAAATCCACACAGTTTAATAAAGTGTGTTTTAATGTCAGTGGGGACTGACATCCAATACATTCAGGGCGATAATATAATATCACAGATGTTGTTGCCGTTTTGGACAGAGTACAGAGTACAAGATGCCATGAATGGAGATGTATAGTTGTATTCTTTAAATTGTTTTTATTTATTTTAATATATATATATTCTTTTTTATTTATTTGTTATACATTTAAAATTTTTTTATTTTTTTTACAGATATTACATGATTGAGTGAACTCATTGATGATAGACGAGGTTGTTATTTTGTTGTTGTTGATGTGATTTCGTTCTCTTCCAGTTGGGTTGACTCGTGATATTTCCTTGTTATCAAGCTGTTCCTTCTTGAATAACATTGGTCTTTTGTTGTGTATCGTGTGGCTATGCATAAGGCGACACGGATATGCAAGTAAGTGCCTCAATAATGAGAGGTGTTCTAACTCAGTGTTCCGGTGTTGCGGTTTTCCAGGGACACATCGCTTATGCACATGCATCAGAATCGAACAGCATCATCACTAACCTTATAAATTTAATATAGTGTTTTTGGTAAAGATGTTTTCTATATGTGAACCAAACGATTTGTTTCTAGATGGTGTAATTTGAGAGATATTTGACTTCTGTATTTTCTGTTTGTTTGTTTGTTTGTTTGTTGTCTGTATTTTCTGTATGAACATTGCTCACGGCAGTTGACAATGCTTTGAGTTGGACAGTACGCGCAGTGAAAAACATTAGTTTTATTCAAAATTAATAGAAATCAAGAACCCTAATCGTATCAATTTAATATAATCTTAATGGTAAATATGTTTTCTATATGTGTACGAAGCGATTTGTTTCTAGGTAGTGTAATTTGAGAGATATTTGACTTCTTCTGTATGAAGATTTGCTCACGGCCGTTAACAATGCATTTGAATGGAAGCGTGCCTGGCAAACTGGTGTCCCTCGGAATCCGCATCACTGGGAAGGAGAGGTGGAGGATGAGGAAATTGTAACGTGAGTACGTCAAAGCCGATGTGAATAGTGGTAAGAAATGATAATTAAGAATACGACCTGTAATGACGATATGTGAATTAAAGTAAACCTGAACGGACAAGTACAGACCTGTTAAATAATGAGCAACATGATTAGAAACAATGAGCGTGTTAAAGGACCTGAGCGTAGCTCATTTAAATTGTTTCGATGGAAGGGAGATGTGAGAGACATGAATACCCGAACACACTCGCTGGTGTCGCGGGTAGTCACGTGACCAAAGAGAGTTGTAATGGAAAACTGCGTGCATAATAAAGTCACTTATGATCACAAAGTCAAGGAGTCCACTCAGTTTCTTACAGGTTTAACCGAGCTTTGGCTTCGACTTTGAGTAAGCGTGTATTGCACATGTAATATACAATCTATGAGGACACTTTGATTATTGTTTTTTATGTACATACAGTATAACCCCATTAAACCAAGCTCTGTTAAACCAAACGATTGGTTAATCAAAACAAATTTCTAAGGTCCCTTCAAAATACTACCATTTATCATATAAAAAAGTCGGTGGGGTCCTTATAACCACATCAAAGTTCTGGAAGTGACCTGAGGTCTGACAATTTTGTTTGGATTAACCGATAATTTGGATTAACCAACTTTGGTTTAACCAACTTTTTTATATGATAAATGGTAGTATTTTGTCGGACCATCGAAAGGGGTTTGGATTAAGCGATCGTTTGGTTTAACCGAGGTTGGTTTAACGGGGTTATACTGTGATACTTTTAGTCTCAAACAGGATTTACATGCAATTACTATTACAACTGATAGTTTCATTAATGTATCAAGGAATTGAACTGTACGACCAGAAGGTCAGTGCTCTGGAGCTGACGAGATATTATTTGATGAATAAAATACATTTTTTCGTTTAAAAAAAATAGACCAACCACTTTGAGTAAGCGTGTATTGCACATGTAATATACAATCTATGAGGACACTTTGATTGTTTTTTATGTACATACAGTATAACCCCATTAAACCAAGCTCGGTTAAACCAAACGATTGGTTAATCAAAACAAATTTCTAGGGTCCCTTCAAAATATTACCATTTATCTCGGTGACGTAGAAAAATCTACACAATTGGAATAGGCGTTCTCTCAGAAATAGAACTGAATCATTCTAAAATTCTCAGGTACTGAGGCAAGGTACAAGTGGGCTAAGGGTTAAGGGACCAGGTAGGGACATGGCGAGTAAAGGGTTAAACCAACATGGAGGACTTCACCACGTGTAGCCATGACTGTGGAGCATGCAGTTGGGGAGGGGGTGGAATGAGTCATGGAAAACGAAACTAGATTGTTTGTTTGTTGGTATTTTACGTCCTAGCAACATCTATGTTCATATCAGGACAGGTACCGACTTATGACAGTGTGCACTCATAGCAAGTTTATAGTGCTGCCCCACTGGGAGGCCAGACCGCTGTCACCATGACCCAATATCCCAGTCACATCATCCTGATACTGTGCTAACCAGTCCTTGTCCTATCATATTAATGCCGAGCACCAGGCTAGGTAGAGACAAGTATCAATTTCATAAGTCAGTTTGACTCAGCTGGGGATTCGAACTCCCGACCTTCCGCACGAGAAGCCTGCGCTCTACCGATTCGGCCACCACGTCCTGTTAAAAAACAACTAAACTATGATGGCAGGCACAGGGAGTGGTTTGGGCTTGGTTGGGCATGGGCTAGGTATGTTTGTTTGTTTTACATGCTGATGTGGCGGTTTCAGATCTCAGTGGGTTTGGAGTCTTCGTTCGAGGTTATGCGCATGCGCGTATTCGATTAACACGACCCGGGCGACTTGGGTCACCTGAGTTGCTAGAAATTCAAATAGAACACAGCGAGTGTAGTTGACAGAAACAAGTGCCGTGTGCTACAAGTATTTTAGCTCAATAATATATATTTAGCGAATTGAAGAGTTAATGCCTTGACCACATTTATGCGTCAAAAAGTCGCTCGGGTCACACGAGTGTATTAATCGAATACGCTGAAATGCCGTTCGATTTTGACGCATGCGCAGAACCCTGAGCGAAGATTCCAAATCCACTGAGATCTGAAACCGCCACACTGGCAACATCTAAGGTAACATCAGGACTGGTACCAACACATAATAGGGCAGGCTTCTTTGTAGACTGTTGGCGGTGGGGGTGGGGGGTGGGGGGGGGGGGTCTCCATACATTATAAAGCGTTAACATTTATTATTAAAATACTGTTAAGAGCTCGGCAAGGAGCACAGGAGAGGTAAGTGTGGTTAAGGTGACTGCACCATGGTGTGTTGCCTAATTGTTAGAACAGTAGCTCCAGGAAATGGCAAGAAGAGTGGGTTCGAATCCTGCTCTAGGCGCTATCAGCCTAAAGACATTGGTTCCCTGACCAGGATCCTGGGCAAGCCACGCACCGTATAGTTGGTGAACCTATCCTGTGTGTGTATAGTTTCGTTGGTTGTTGGAGTTTTACGTCCTGGCAACATCTAAGGTCAGTTCAGGACAGGTACCGACTTGTGACAGTGTGCACTCATGGCGACTTTATAGTGCTACCCCACTGGGAGTGGGAGACCAGGCCGCCAGCACCATGATCTGATATCCCACTAAGTCACATTATCCTGACACTGAGCCAACCAGTCCTTGCCTTATCCTAGTAATGCTGAGTGCCTTTGTATTCATATACGTAAGCACATTTCCTGTAGGCGTGTAATTGTAAGCATTAAACAACTTCTGGATGTTTTTTTTTTGTTTTTTTTCTTGAAGATTTATACTGCCTCTCATGAGTAAGTCTGAATAGACTTGTTTTCACCATTAGACAGTTTGGCGATAGAAAGCCCGAGCCTACACTTTTACCGATCCAAGGGATTTTTAACCTCCCACACCACACCACATAGACATGGTATGAGACCAACCGGCCTTTGATGACACTGTAAGCTATCCACAGCGGTGGAAATCCAAATTGGCAGAAGTGGGGGCATGGGGAATCAAACCACCGACCTTCAGATTAGGAGTCTGACCAGAAAAAAGTCAGACACTCTAACCACTCAGAGAACACCACAAGCCACAGAGAACACCACAAATAAACCATTTAAAAGACTAAATTCCAGGGAGACGAGTGTGGTAGTTTGCACTGACCTCTCATGGAAGGAGCTACACAGACAGGTAGGTCTCGGTTTTGGATGATTGCATCAGGGAGCCTCGATAGTCTAATGGTTAGGGAACTACTCCCGGAATGACAAGTGGTTGCATCACCCCCACGAAAATACTTTTTAATACAATAAAGTTGTTTCCTAATGCAACTTTTAGATACATTAAATGTGGCATTCAAAAGTAAAGCGGCTGTCACACATCACCGGATTGGGGAAATGGAAAGAAACCGAACAAAGTCCATTGATATCCGGCAAACTCTTGGTTTGTGTCCGTTGCATATCCATTGATATCTGTTGATATCTGGCCTGATCCGGCACAAGTTTTGAACATGCACAAAACTTGGAACGGATGATGCCGGATTGACATCTAGGGTTCTTGTCCGGTTTGAGTCCGTTTAGTCCGCTTACCGTCCGTCCGTTGGTTATCCGTTCATGTCCATTTCATGTCCATTTCATTTCGTTTCATGTCCGTTTGTCCAGCGGCCTTTGACCCGATATTGCAACATTTTGACACATTTTAATGCATTTTGATACTTACATGCCCGAACACCACCGGACTAGACAATTCTGCCAGTGCTCAATCCGGTGATGTGTGACAGCCGCTTAAACACTTTTATATTATGATGACTTCAGACATTTTGGTCAGTAAAAACTGATATTTATATACATTTTAACATATAACCAGCCATAGTACACACATTTTTTTTAAAAAGAGAAGACACTGGATGGGGGCTTAAGTCTTTTGTTTACTTGTTTGTTGATACTTTACATCCAAGCAACATCTAAGCTCATATCGGGACGGGTACCAACTTGTGACAGCACACACAGGACAACCATATAGTGCTGCCCCACTGGGAAACCAGGTCACTGGCACCATGAGTTGATATCCCACTCACATTATCCTGATACTGAGCAAATCAATCCTTGCTTTATCCTATTAATGCAGAGTGCCAGGCTTGGTAGCGACAAGTATCAACTTTGTATTTTGTTTGTTTGTTTGCTGTTGTTTTACG
The DNA here is from genome assembly GCA_030323885.1 of Branchipolynoe longqiensis. NCBI lineage: Eukaryota > Metazoa > Annelida > Polychaeta > Phyllodocida > Polynoidae > Branchipolynoe > Branchipolynoe longqiensis. The sequence continues at coordinate 32,454,922 of CM059203.1, read as the reverse complement.
TCCTAGCAACATCTAAGGTCATATCAGGACGGGTACCGACTTGTGACAGTACGCACTCATGATGACTTTATAGTGCTGTCCCACTGGGAAACCAGGCTGCTGGCACCATGACCTGGTATCCCACTCAGTCACATTATCCTGACACTGAGCACACCAGTCCTTGACCTGTCCTAATAATGCCAAGCGCCTGGCTAGGAAGCGACAAGTATAAATTTTTAAGTCATTGGTCTGACTCGACCAGGGTTCGAACCCACGGCCCCACGATCTACCAGCACGGGAGACGGACGCTCTAACTCATTCGGCCATCTTGTGACCAAAGCACCTTCTTGTGACCAAAGCAATGGTCATGACCTCTAGGCGACCATTTTTGACGCAAGGTGGTTTGTAGTTGCAACAAAGTTAGAACAAAAATACAATGCCAAGAGGGCCCCAAAAAACTAACATAGGCTACTAAACGTACCAACATACTATCTGTCTGCTACTGAAATGCAGACAATCAAATAACTTATCAGCAGCTACTGTTTGGTAAGACAACACCAACACTACAGCTGGCCAGCATTGAAAACAAGCCTGGGTACCCAGGCTTACATGCTATGGACAGAATAAATACAGCCTCAATAAAAAAAAACACAAAAAAACAAAACATTTTGGTAGCAAGGAGGTCGGCGACCACTGAGGCAACCACCCCTTTTTTTGTGGTTGCAAGCAGTAGTGTGACTGGGGTATACAAGAATCATCAAATCAAGTTGGCAAAACTATGTTGTTTAATTAAAGTTGCATGGTCCGTTGAAATATAATTTTGTCAAAATTAAAACAACTACTTACATTTGATCCTATATATCCAACTTAGATACTGGTGTATTAGCTAATGATTTGGGGCAGCATATACAGAATAACCAGTGAATTTATAACCTCACCCATTTGGACACTCACTTTGAAACACTCATTATGCAGGGAGGCCATTAACCAACTAGGCCAATCTCGTGACCTCATTAGCCTCCCCCAACCAAGTATGCCTACTGTGCAGGGCCATAGAGGGGAAGGGGAAATGAGGTGGATGTGTCTGTGTGTGTGTATGTGTCTGTGTTTCCTGGCCTGACTTTACAGAGACACAGCGACAGACATACACACAGACATACACAGACATACACACACATACAGACACACACAGACAGAAACACACAGACATATACACACACAGACATACACGCATAGATATACACACATACATACATGCATAGACAGCAGACACAGAAACACACAGACATGCACACACCCGACATACACTGACACACATAAACCCGACCTGACTTTGCAGAGAGACACACACACAGATACATAGACAGCCGCACACAGACAGAGGCAGACACACACATACATGCACACACATACATACACAGACATACACAGACAGACATACACATACAGACATACACAGACACAAACAGACATACATACACACAGACATATACACAGACACACACACATAGATAGACACACACAGACAGACATGCACATACATCACACAGACACAGGAACACACAGACATGCACACAACCGACATACACATACACCCGACCTGACTTTGCAGAGAGAGACACCCACACACACAGACAAAGACACATAGACAGACACATACAGAGGCAGACACACACATACATACACACACAGATACCCACAGACAGACATACACACACATACATACACACATACATATACACACAGACAGACACACATAGATAGACACACACAGACATGCATATACAGCACACACAGACACAGAAACACACATACATGCAGACACCCGACATACACACACATACACCTGAACAGACTTTGCAGAGAGAGACACACACACAGACAGAGACACATAGACAGCCACACACAAACAGAGGCAGACACACACATACATACACACACATACACAGACAGACAGACACACCCATACATACATACAGACACATATATATATATATATACACATACACATATAGACACACACATACACAGACATGCACACACCCAACATACACAGACACATACACCCGACCTGACTTTGCAGAGAGAGAGACACACACAGCCAGAGACACATAGACAGACGCGCACAGACAGAGGCAGACACACACACATACATACACACACACATACATACACATACACAGACAGACACATACTCATTGTATATAATTATATAGGCCATTCTCAGAAACTATGTCCCACTTTTGTGACATGGGAACCGAAAGTGAAACCATTGCAAATAATACAGGGTATTCCCGTGACGTCATCAAACGGAAGTGCGGCCATTGTGGCGATATCAAGCAGTAAACCACGTGACGAAATAGCGAATAGCGAAATAGCGAATGGTAGATAGGAAGTGTGAACACTTATTTGTCTCTCGTTTTTGCTTGAGTGCAAGTAAATAAGCAACACAAGGAATGCATTGAGTTTGCCGATACGTGCAGTGCAAAACGTCTATTTTATTCAAAATTTATAGAAATCCAGAACACTAACCATATAAATTTAATATAATCTATTCTTTGAATATGTTTTCTAAATGTGTACCAAGCGATTTGTTTCTACGTGGTGTGGATTTAGAGATATTTCACTTTTTCCGTATGAAGATTGCTCACGACCATTGGCAGCATTGACAATGCATTGAGTTTGCCGGTTCGTGCAGTGCAAAGCATTAGTTTAATTCAAAATTAATAGAACTCCAGAACCCTAACCTTATCAATTTAATATAATCTTTTTGGTAAACATGTTTTCTATATATATACCAAGCGATTTGTTCCTAGGTGGTGTGGTTTTAGAGATATTTCACTTTTTCTGTATGATTTGTTTGTTGTTGTTTTACGTCCTAGCATCTAAGGTCATATCAGGACGGTTTTCTGTATGAAGATTGCTCACCACCATTCACAATGCCTTGAGTTTGTCGGTACGTGCAGTGCAAAACCTTTGTTTTATTCAAAATTAATAGAAATCCAGAACCCTAACCTTATCAATTTATTATAATCTTTTTGGTAAACATGTTTTCTATATGTGTACCAAGCGATTTGTTTCTAGGTGGTGTGGTTTTAGAAATATTTCACTTTTTCTGAATGAAGATTGCTCACTGCCATTGACAATTCATTGAGTTTGTTGTGGTTGTTATACATAATGCCACGGTTCGGCGGCCATCTTGACCTAATTCCTGTCTTAACATCCCGTAGTACACAAGGAGGAGGGCAGCCGTATAGGCATGATGCCCGAGGCGCCGGCGGCATCAAGGCGGGCGGCGATGGCTGCGAGGCATGCGCAGAGGCCTGCGCAGAGGCCTGCTCGCCCCGCGATACACGTCTCGGGCGAGGCGCGGGGTGAAAGCCGAGGGATCGCCCTCGGCCCAGGAGCACGCCCCGGACATCGCGTTCCGCACGGAGGCGGGGGGCTATGGCGCCAGCATATAGGGAGGCGGTGTAGGTGGCGACGTCGAAGTCCGAGGGCGCGAGAGGGCTGTGGCCCGAGGCGAAGGTGACATAGCCCTCGGCCTGGCATCGGCGGTTCCTCCAGGTGGAAGGGGCCAGGGAGGCCAGGCGAAGGCCGTCAACCGCGGCGACCTCTAGCTGGGTGTAACCAACAATCATAGGCCGGGATTGTAGGGGAAGTCATCGTGGCAGGGGTGCAGGTAGGTAAGCCAGAGTCGCGCGACCTCGGTCCGAGCCAGGGCCACCCTGGGGCCGACGAGGTGAGCACAGCTGAGGGGGGTCGGCGAGGACCAGGTCGGCGCCGGGCTTGTGGAGGATTGAGAGCGTGAAGGAGCCCTCGGCCGCCATGAGCCAAAGCTCGCGGGCGCACGTCCCGAGGGTCGGATCGCGGGCGAGCCCCGATTCAAGGGAGGCGGCGGATGCCATGTTGTCGGTGTTGATAACAACCGTCGCTTTCGCGACGTCGGCCGGGAGGAGGGTCCGGTGGGCGACAACGACGTTGACCGCCTCCAGCTCATGAACCGTGGGGAAGCGCAGCCGGAAACCCTGGGAGTACCCTCGGGCATAGCAGCCCGACGGGGAGAAGGCCCCGCCGCCGGTGAGGCAGGAATCAAACTCAATGACGACGCAGCGAGTCTCAGGGGCGCGGAGGAGGTGAAGCCCGTTGGAGGGGCGCCTGTAGGCCGCGAACCACCTGAGATCGGGGAGGGACTCCTCCTCGAGGGTGATGGTGGCGGGGCCGAAGAAGCTGCGCAGCGCAGTGAGGAGCCGGCCCATGAACTTCCTCACGGGGAGGACGCAGCTGCCGACATGGTTAAGGCGGCCGAGGACACTCTGGAGCTCACGCCGCTCGAGGGTCGGGCGAGCGATCCGGGCCTCGCACTCGGTGACGAGGTCCTCGACTTTGTCAGGAGCGATCTGGATGGTCATCGCCTCTGCGCACCACGGGAGGGTGGCACTTCCCAGCGGTGACCTCCAGCCCGCGGGTGTCGATGAGGGAGATGAAGCCGTCGAAGGCTTGGCGGGCCCGCAGGTAGGTGAGCTCGCACCCGACAAAGACGTCAACGTACACGAGGGTGTGGAAATTCTTGCAACGGAGGACCCATGCGACGGCCGAGGTGACCCGGTCGCAGGCCGCGCCCGAGGAGCGGCAGCCAAAGGGAAGGGCAAGTTCGACGTAGGTGGCGCCGTCCAGGGTTATGCCGTAGAGAGGGCAGGATAGAGGGTCGGCCCGGAGCTGGCAGTAGGACGAGGCGAAGGGACATGGAAGGGACCGGCGAGGGCGCCGTGGGCAAGCTCTGTCCGGGCGAAGTCGCGGAGGTGGGACTCATAATCCCGGGCTTCCCGGTGGTTGGTGTAGGTGGGGCGATGAGTGGCGTCAGCAGAGTAATTGCAGGGAAAGCCGAACTGCAGGAGGTCGACCAGGTCACGGTCGTGGTACTCCCGGAGGCGGCTCCGCTAGGCAGGGATGTTAAGGCCTGAGGGGAGGGGGATGCGGGCGGCCAAAAAATTGGGGAGGGTGGGGCGGTATTGTTGGGGGGTGGGGGCCGCAGGAGGGGGCGGCGGGGAGGGTGTCCTGGAGGGCGAGATCCACGACGTCGGCAACAGGTTCTCCGAGGTTGCCGAGGGGAGGGTGGGGGGGTGGGGGAGGAGGTCCGATGGGGTGCGGCGAACTGGGCGGCAGAGGCGGGGGCGTGAGAGGGGATACCCGGGCCGAGGTAGGGGGGGGGGGGTAGACGATAGGGGGGGGGCAGTAGCCTGGGAGGTGGTCGATATTGGCGGTATCGCCGGGGGTTGGCCCACGGCGGCTGTGGCGGGGGTGGAAGTCGGGGGGGTGGTGGTGGGGGTCAGCAGTGGCCCACCGCTGGGATGACGGCCCTAAGGAGGTGGAGAGGGCTCCCTGGGTCGCCTCCTCCCCGGCGTGGGTGGGCTTGCCGCCGCCGCCGGACTAAAAGTCCGCCGAGGGCGCGCTCCCGGGTGCGCTTGGTCAAGCACACCGCCTCACCGTGGACCATTAGCATGCGGCGGACATTGGCGCAGTAAGTGCATGCGTGGCACCTCTGGGCGCCCTGCTCGCCCTGCGCCTCGCCGGCCGGGGCAAGGTCGCATGAGGCGGGGTCGCGGTTCCAAGCCGAGAAGGGCACGCCGTAGGCCTCCCGTATGTAGGGGATGCGGTCCGCCTAAGAGGAGCGCGGCTGGGCGGCGGCCGCAGGGCGCGAGGTGGAAGCCCGGGCCGTGGAGGGGGCCGTCACGGGGGCGGTGATGATGTCCATCCGGTCGGTGCCGATCGCCATGGGATCGTGCCAACCGTCTGGGAGCCTTTTAAAATTTTCTTTTTTTATTGAGGCTGTATTTATACCGTCCATAGCATATAAGCCCGGGTACCCAGGCTTGTTTTCAATGCTGGCCAGTTGTAGTGTTGGTGTTATCTTACCACACAGTGGCTGCGGATAAGGTATTTGATTGCCTGCATTTCAGTAGCAGATAGATAATTAGTTGGTATGGTTAATAGCCTATGTTAGTTTTTTTGGATTTTCTTGGTATATATGTATTTATTTTTTCTACTCTGATTACTAGACTAGCCTACTCCTATTTACATATCATAGGCTTGTATGTAGCTGTGTGGTGTGTTATCTGGCTACTTTTGGCATGGTTACCTTCCATTGGGCGTCCCGCTGGTGGGCCGTGACATATCACATGCCCCTTTGCAGTGCAGCTTAGTGGGGGGTTTCCTAGCCTTATTTTGCACAGATATTTTGGGTAAGTTTTTAGGTCAGGAATTTGTCATTCCTTTAGCGTTTGGGCATTCCACACCTTGGCAGCCATTTCCAGCGTGCTTCTCTCATAAGCTTTTATTTGGCTTCTGGTCTGCTTTAGTAGTGGCACATTATTTGCTCTAGTAGCCCTTTGTGGTTTTGTTAGAAGTTTAATGTTTTGACTACAGCTATATGCTAATGTTTTCAAATGAATTATTCTCCTATTTTCTAGTAATTTCACTTTGGTTCTTTTGTGTATGTCATAGATGGGGGTGCAGCTTGACTACTCTTACACAGATTTTTAGGGCTCTGTTCTGCAGTGTTTGCAGTTTTTTTAGTAGTTCTTTTCTCGCACCCATGTAGTTTACATCTCCATAGTCAAAATAGGGGAGCACCATGCCCTTGAAGATTTTTATTGACATTTCTTGTGTCATGTCGTCTCTTAGCTTTGCAAATAGCCACAGTTTGTGGTTTACTTTTTGTATAATTTTATTTATACATAGGTTGTAGTTTAGTTGGCTGTCCAACTCAATGCCTAGGTATTTGTAATGGTCTACATTTTCTAGTGTTTGGTTTCCTAACTTACAGTGTAGTTTTCTTTCTGGCATTTGTTTATGCTAGAAGAGTACCGTTTTTGATTTGCTTGTGTTGATGGTTATTTTGTTGGACTCACACCACTCATCTAGTTTTAGTAGGAGTTTATTTAGTTTAGTTATTACCTCCTCTTCTGTGGTGCCATTTGCGTATATGACTGTGTCATCTGCATATAGTTGGAGGCATTCAGTTTGCCAACCATTTTTCAAGATCGTTTATATAGATTATAAAGAGTAGTGGCCCTAACACTGACCCTTGGGGTACACCACATGTGACAGGTTGGTTGTCTGATAGTGTATTGTTTATTTTTGTTTTCTGTTGCCTGTTGTTCAGGTGGCATCTTATCCAATCCATAGTGCTGGATTTTATGCCCATGGTTTTAGTTTTTTTCAGTAGTATTTTGTGGTCTACTGTGTCAAATGCTTTGCTGAAGTCAATGAAGGCGGCTCCAACTAATTGTTTTTGGTTCATTGATGCCATGATGTCATTTGTTAGGTTAGCTATTGTTTTTGAGTGGAGTGCAGTTTCCTGAAGCCCCCTTGTCTTTCGTTTAGTATATAGTTTTTTTCCAGGTGTTCATTGATGTGTCTATGTAACACTTTTTCAATGAGCTTGCCTGGGGTTTGAAGAATTGATATTGGCCTGTAGTTTCCCATGTTTTGTTTGTCTCCACCTTTGTGAATGGGGGTGATGGTTGCCATTTCCAGGCTGAGATAAAACGCCCCTGCTCAAAGGAGATGTTGAATAGGTCTACTATGGTGGCCGGCATGGCTTGGAGTGCCTCTTTCAGTATTTTGGTTGGTATTTCATCTATTCCACTTGGTTTATTCGTGTCTATGTCATTTATTAATTTTTTTACTTCTATCATATATCTGTTTTGCAGGTGGGGATTTCGTTCTCCACAGTTCCTGATCTGTTTTCCCATCTTTTAAAAAAAAATTCTGTCTGTGAGCATTTCCCCTTCGTTATCTTGGAAGTTTGCATGCTCTTCTTTGATATTTTTTTGGAATAATAGGTTTACATTTTTCCAGAATTTGTTTGTGTTGCTTCCCCAGTCTTTGTCCTGCTTTATTATGTTTTTTGTTGTTGCTGTTCTCACAGCTTTGAGAGAGTTGTTTCTGCCGATGCGGTAGGCCAGTTTGTCTTCTATTGTTTCTGTGCGTTTTGCTTTATCACCCAGTTTGCTTTTGGTTGTGATGAGTGTTAGCAGGTCTTTGTCTACCCAAGGGTCTTGATTTTTTTGTATTTATATTTTCTTCATGGGACACATCTCATAAGTTGATTTTCTTATTTCTCTGATGATGTCCCAATAGATATCAACATTATCTCTGTTTTGTGTGATGTTTATGTTTTGGTGCAGATGATTTTTTAATGTATCTTCTGAGTAGTTTTTTAGGGACCTGCCCATTTTTTATTCATAGTGATTTGTGCTTCCAAGTGCAGCACCACCCCTCCAGCGTGAAGGTCATCGCCAATGCGTGCATGGTTCTGCACAACCTCATGAGGATGCGCAACCCAGCCCTACAGAACCTGCAGCTGGATCATCCCAAGACTGGCACCAACAACTTTGTCTCAGGAGCGTGGCGAGAGGGCCCAAACCTGCCAGACATTGACATTGACTAACCCCAACACCTCGTCCAAGCTAGGAAAGGAGCAGCGCAATCTACTTAAAGACAGGGTGGTCTCGCCCGCTGGAGCAGTGTCATGGCAAGACAGCATGATCTTACAAATATTGTATCTGTCTGTATGCACTGTGTATGTGTACTGTTATGGTCTATTTTTTAAAACTTATGTGCTTTTCTTTACACTGTCCAGTTATCGCTTATTTACATGTCCATCATGTTGTGACATGTCTACTGTTATATGAGATGGTAATATGTTTATGTCTATTAAAATAAATGATATCATATTTTAGATATTGAAACCCAATTTACATATTCTTTCGATCCATAATTACAGTTATCTAGTTAATGTATTTGTAATGAATTTGCTCTCTTTTTAAATTAATTACACTATAGAAAGCATAACCACTGTTAAGAAGACAGGGAAAAAGAGGGTGAGGGACAGGGACAGAAAGAGGGAGAGAAAGGGAGGGAGGAAGAGAAGATAAGAGAAGAGAGGGGAGGAGGGAGGGAGGGAGGGAGGGAGGGTAGAGAGAGCGGGAGAGAGAGAGGGGAGAGAGAGAGAGGGAGGGGAGAGAGGGAGAGAGAGAGGGAGGGGAGAGAGAGAGAGGGAGAGAGGGAGGGGAGAGAGAGAGAGGGAGAGAGAGAGGGAGGGAGGGTAGAGACTTGTGTCCTTAATATTCATAATAATTATTCTTTATTTTCAATGTTACTTTAATTTTACTTTAATTTATAACAATTACATTATGGCATGGCATTATTGAATGCGGACACAATAATTATAGTTTACAATATATTTATTTATACAAGACATTTGTCAACATATATACATATATACATATGTGCATACAAACATTCAAAGATAAACAATACAACAATACATTTGACAAACTATAACTACATATTTACATATCTACATATCTACACTATAACTACATATCTACACATATATATATACAGATATCTACAAATGATCACTTGTCGTGCGTCCCCCCCGACACCCCCTCAGCTGGTGACGTCGTGGCTGACGGGAGGAAGAGGTCCAAGTTGGACACCCCCAACACTCACGACAGCCCCGACAAGTTCAACAGTCCGTCGGACATCGGGCTGGCCGACTCAGACAATGTTGCCGTCGCGGGGGGCGGGGGGGGGGGGGACTCGTGTAGGTGTCGAGCTCCCCATGGCACCGGCACCGACACCGGAAGGCGACGGCCAGGCCACACCGAGAGTGGCCGCACCACCTGGCCGGGCAACAAATCTTGGAGAGGCCCTGGTGTGGCCCACCATGCCGAGTGTCCGGGGTTGGGGAGGCTGCGCCGTCACCACAGACGGCCGTTGCGCCAACTGAGGTTGAGGCTGAGGCGGGACCAGCTCCTGACGCAAGTGGGGTGGCACAGGTTGAGGCAGAGGCGGAAGATGCGGCTGTGGCTGCGGGTGAGGCAGAAGATGCGGCTGCATCATGTATCGCTGCACGTACTCCTGCGTCTGAAACACCCATGGTGATGCCGGTGGTGGCTGGTGAGTCCACTGGTGGGGTTGAGGCTGGTATGCCTCACTTGCAGACACAGGAGCAGGTGCAGCCACAGGAGCCAAGAGTTGTTGGCCTTGCCCCTCCAAGTGCTGCGACACGATCCGGTTTATTGGGCCACAGGTCTCAACAAACCGCTCCTCCGGCATGGTCAGGATCATGTCGCGGACATAGTTCGCGAAAGCCACGCGCTTCCTTCATCGCCGGTGTAGGAGCTGCATGACCTTCAGCATGTCCCCAGTCGTCGAACCTCTTCTGGATGGCAGCGAGGAGGTTCGCGTCGTCTGGGGCTGACCGCTTCCCCTTCCCCGCTCTCGGACTGTAGCGGGAGGAGTGGCGGGAAGGTCCTCCTCCATCCCCACGTCCACATCCGTGGTGACATTCTCCTCGAGGCTGAGGTCGTGATGCGCAGCATTGATGGCAGCGGCCACCTGCAAGACAAAATAATAAAATAACATAAGTAACATGAACGCAAATCAATCTTTCCACAAAAGACAACACAAGTCAACAATAAAGAAAAAAAAGTTAATGATAAATGACAAAATTGATTTATCAAGATTCATAATCCAAACAACATATATCGATTGTCGATTTCTCGATTTAACAATAACAACACAACAAGTCAACGTTAAAGAAAAACAACAAACATATAACATTCAACAAATAATTTGATTTACCAAGATTATTTATGTAAATAACATATATCGTTTTGTTGACTTATCCAGAATAATAGGGTTTTACGAGAATCCTAACGCCCACACTAGTCAGAAGGATAAAAGATTATTTACTTACACTTTTGCAGGGCTCCGGCCAGTGACGGACGAGGGACCACAAGAAACCGAACTTCCACATGATCCACTCCTCCCTCTCAGTCAGGACAGCCACTCCGTCCCCTGCTCTTTTTCTTGTGCAGCCGCGTGTTGGTATCCTGGAGTGACTTGAACCACTTCTGGAGATGGACCACTGTCGTCCCCAGAAGCTTCGCCTGGTCCTCCCACATCTTCCCCTTTCTGTCAGTGCGGCAGTAGTCGGTCAGCTTGACATTCCAGATGACTGGGTTTTCCTCAAGGAACTCCAGCATCTGCCCCTACTTGAAGACTGACAGAGAATTGTCGGTCTTCTTTGCCCTCCTTTTCTTTGCAGAGGACAGGCCAGAAGTGTGCAGGTGGAGGCTGAGGCGGAGGCGTTGGAGGTGGAGGCGGCGGACGACACCCGTGAGCTGCCCCGAGAAGCAGGAGATGGTATTACAAGACGGTTGGTTGGTTGGTTGGATGTTGGGAGTTTTACGTCCTGGCTACAACAGTTAGAGTGTCTGACTTTTTTCTAGGTCAGACTCCTAATCTGAAGGTCGGTGGTTCAATTCCCCATGCCCCCATCTCTGCCAATTTGGATTTCCACCACTGTGTATAACTTACAGCGTCATCAAAGGCCAGTTGCTCTCATACCATATCTATCTGGTGTGGGAGGTTAAAAATCCCTTGGGTTGGTAAAAGTGTAGGCTCGGGCTTTCTATCGACAAACTGTCTAATGGTGAAAACAAGTCTATTCAGACTTATCCATGATAGGCAGTATAAATCTTCAACAACAAAAAAAGTCATATCAGGATGGATACCGACTTGTGACAGTGCGCCCTCATGGCGACTTTATAGTGCTGCCCCACTATATTAGAAGAGGATACTAAGTCAATTTAATACAAACAATTACTGCAGAAGTCTGTTGTGTGAGAATTTTTAACATGCATGTCAAAATGAATTTAATAATATTTGCACTTAAAATATTTCCGAAGTTAGCCATTTAAAATAAAAGTTACTTCAAGCCGAAGTAAGGTAGATTATAACAACCGACCTAATATACATTATCTAAAAATATTAGAGAAATTCAAAGACATCGGACTATGTAACTCGAGGCAGGCCCATGCAGGAAACAGTAAATATTTAATTAAACATTCAGTGTAGTTCCATAGAGTAACACCATGAATAGACACCAATAAAGTCAGTGGCCTGTCAGCTACTAGTTCTTTTGTAGCTGGCAGGAAATCGCAAACCCCAGGGTTTGCGATTTCCTAGGAAATCGCAACCCCCCCCCCCTGGAGATCGCAAACCCCCCATGCTTTGTAGCATGTATCACCCCAAGCATGTCAGCTATGTTTGATTTTGAACTTCTACCAGATCTGGGGGGATAAAATGGGTTCAAGGATGATCAAGATGGATTAATCCTAATGAAAACATTTGCAATAGTCCAGTTCGTAATTCTGACCACACATGCACTGAAAACGGTAGCCTGGTCCCCTGGCCTTTATTCACATCAGCATCATGTAGGATAATGATACAGATGGTTCTACTGGCTTTTCTTAATGATATAGTCTAGTATCTTTGACCAAAATTGATCTGTTCCCCTATCCTTTCTTGTGAGTGATCGCAGTGAATGTGGCCCTTGCTGTGACAGGCATGAAATTAAAAATAATCAATTAATCCATCTTGTGAGGGATCCCCCTTACATAAAAATAAATGTGGCTTAATCATACTTATATAAATACAATTTTTACAATAGACCAGTTCATAATTCCAGCGTCACGGTGCATTGTGGGAATTTTAAAAGCAAAACAAACCTGCACAAAGCACATGTGCTTGCTTTAAGACTGCCAAACATGGGGGGTTTGCGATGTGCAGGGGGGATATGTGATTTCCTGGGAAATCACAAACCGCCCATGCCCATATATGGTACGGGGGTTTGCGATTTCCAAGGAAATCACAAGTTGGGGTTTGCGATTTACAGGGTTTGCAATTTCCTGCTACACCGGAACTACTTTTTTTGGTCCAGAAAATAAAAGACGATCTGGGGAATATTATAAGTTTGCCACAATATCCATGCGATATTAAAGCTGCATATGTTAAAAGCCCGATGAAACTCAAAGCATTACATTTCCCATTAAATAAAAACATTTGTCTAGATTTGATTTGATATATCCAACTTAGATGTTTGTTTGTTTGTTGTTGGTTTAAATCCTAACAACACATAAGGTCATATCAGGATGGGTACCGACTTGTGACAGTGTGCACTCATGGCGACTTTATAGTACTGCCCCACTGGGACACCAAGCCACCAGCACCATGACCTGATATCCCACTCAGTCACATTATCCTGACACTGAGCCAACCAGTCCTTGCCCTATCCTAATAATGCCGAGCGCCAGGCTAGGAAGCGACAAGTATAATTTTATTAGTCATTGGTTTGACTCGACCAGGATTTGAACCGACAAACTCATGGGTTTGGATCTCCCGATCTCCCAAAACAGGAGACGGACGCTCTACTTCCAACTTAGATACTGGTGCACTTATTAAGGGTAGCCACTAACAAGCTAATACCCCTGTAACACTACGTCATATCTCACTGCCGTGCCGCCAATGCGCAAAATCACTTTTAATCGAGACACGTCAAACTTTTCGGCGTCAGCGCAATGTATTGGTAGCGTGCGGCCGACGTTGTGGTCAAAGTTTGGAGCGCCGTCCTCATATGACCTTAGATGTTGCTAGGACGTAAAACAACAAAAAGCAAAGGTTTGGCGCAACGTATGGGAATGACACTGCGTGCGGCGTCAGTGGAAAAAAAAGTATTTGTACATCCAACGCACTTCTAACGTATCTCGACGACAGCCTAACATCGCCATAACATTGGCACCCGCACACTGGCACACGTTGAAAGTTTTGTGCAAGCACAAAACTTCACCGATTCCCTGACACGCGCTGCCGACCGTCGCCGTAGATGAACGAATACCAACGCATGCCTAACGCCTCCAGATGTTTCGCCAAAAAAGGATGCACGTCGACGCGCATTGGCGAGAAACGTCGTAATGTGACAGCACCATAAGATGACAAGGCAACTAACAAATTGAGACTATTGCTGTTCAGCGATGAGAACAAGCCGTGATGCGACTTACTCGTTATGAACAGGGTAAATAAGCCACCACATACACCATTTTTATTATTTAAAAAAAATTAAGCACATGCTGCTGCACAGAAAGGAATATTAAAACCAATTTAATAGTACCTGCTACTGCTGAAGACTAGGGGGTAACAATTGTACATGTTATAATTAACATGGGTAATTCTCGGCGGAGACTGGACGAAATGATACCACTGACCCGCCATCTGCAGGAATACTATTTAGTTCCTGACCAACCCGGTAGGTGGCGACAACGACCCAAACTTTGCCACGAGATGGGTCCATAGAACCATCGCAGCACCCGTTCGCGTAACATCGACCCGACTTTCTTAACCCACCCACCCACACCAATAGATAAGAGATAATTGATAGGGCTGAGGTTTCGATTCCCGCTTGAACATCACCACCGGGCGACCAGATGGACGAGACGAGCACTGAGCAGATGACTAATCACTCACTCGCGGTGCTGGTTACTGTACATTGACATCGACTAAACTGTAACTGTGAAATTCTGAAAATTAAAAAACCCACTATACCAACTTTGTCTCCGTTCTGTGAATTGTAACATGCTTGCCTAAATTAATGTGGCATGTTTACACTTCACATATCTCCAAAAGTTAATCCTTTAAAATAATAGTCAATTCAATCAAAAATAAAGTGGATTTTAATGATCAACCTAATACATTTATTTTGAGAAATGACAGAAACGCAAAACCATCAGACTATACAACTTAAAAAATAACCTTGGTCACAATAGACAATACTCATAATACAAACATTATCTTAACCTTTACACATGGATCTTCACTGATTTCTCTGTAAATTAATTACTACGCACCATAAACAGCATGAAGATAATGTTAGGGCTAACTATATGAGATATCATTACATGGAAAAGAATTCCTCGAATTATTATTATTATTATTATAATAATTATATTGGTCAAAGCTATGCACCTACCTACATTAGGCAATCGGTATCTAACATTACGAGGAAAACTTTTATATATATATATATTTATATATATATACACACACACATATAATATATATATATTACTCCAGCATGCATGGCGCGAGGAGGGGCCCACCCACCAATTACCTCGACAGCTGAGGGGGGGGGGGCGGGCGCACTGCACCAATACGCCACAGAGGAATAGATATATAAAGTATATGTTCCCCTTGCATTTATACATGCATAATGCGTTATACACCACATATATAACTGGTGGTCAAAGCCTTTGGTGAGAAATAGATCAACAAACGGTAAACGTATTATCCCCAATCTAGTTCAGGTACACATATAAAATATACATCATATATCCGTCATTTTATCAAGTGATGCGAAATATGTTTCTATGTCAACCACCTTCCAGTTAAAGCGACACTGAATGAGTCACGCTTTGAATGTAAGGCGACTTAGAGAGTGAATGAACCATGGTTTGAATGAGTCACACATTACCGTAAGGCGACTTAGTCAGCGAATGAATCATGATTTGAATCAGTAACACATTACCGTAAGGTGATTTAGATACCGAATAAGTCATGCTTTGAACGAGTCACGCATTACCGCAAGATGATTTTGAGACCGCAAAACACGGAATGGACAGTCGCGATATAAAACAGCAGGACTGCATTTGTTAAGTACACAGGCGGCTCGAAGAGCCGAAGAAGGGACGGTGTCACTCAAAGAAGTGAGCAAAGGTGTAGAGTGACATGACTGCATATTGGAAACACTATCAGGTTTCGCATGTTCATTACACACTCATCCATGACATCATTCTCGCATACAATTTTGTTGGCAGTTGTCAGGGGAAGCCATGATGCATATATGGGATATTCTATCAAACTGGGGACCACATTACGATGCTGATAATTTGTTTTCTTTTATTGATTGCAAGTCAAATAATTATTGTATCCTCTGTGTATTAACTATGTTAGCAATAGTACATTCATTGAAGCTATCCCAAGAAAGAAATTAAAAGTTTACTTATATGATTTTGTGATAATGTGAAAATTGACACATTTAGACTATGCATGTAGCGAAACTTTTTTCAACTTATTTTTCAACTTTTTAGTCCTAACCTTGTCTGCTTAACAGTAATCAACAAAATCTTGTTTGACTATATTGTATATGTTAAAATGAGGTTCTGAATGTGTCTTTGATTTTCATGTTACACGAGTGTAGTAGTCTGAACATGAGCTCTACTACCACGCGGTAGCAGCGGAGACTACGCCGTGCACCAGCGCAGTACCTACGCACTGCGCCAGGTGGCGGCACGGGTAGCCACCGGTCAGACCCCAACTGGGCTGACCTCTACTGCGTGTGGCTGACCCACCCCCCCACACACACCTATAGAGTCGATGTGGGATCTGTTGAGTCAGGGGGCGGGTCAGACAACTACTGACGCCGCGAAGAGCAGAGGGTTCAATAAACCAAGGGTGAAGCGTACACTGAATTGAATCTTGGCGTTCTTCCGTGTGTGACTGTGAGTCGGAGGGCCGTGGGCCACTACATCGGTGCCGTGACCAGTGTGTTGCTCAATTTGTATGAGATCTAACTCAAAGAGTGAAATTCGTTTTTTTCAACTCTGACATATGGATAACATGCATACCTTCATAGGACATTGGATTAGGCTATTATTTAGAAAAAACTTTGATATTATTTGGAAGGTTTTCACTTTTGGTTTCCATGTCACACTTTTGTGCCCAGTTTTAGAGAATGACAATGCAACAAACTGCACCACTGGCTCATTTTCAATGCCTATGAAAATAAAATGTCCAAATCTACCTTAGTACTGGAACAACAAGGTGCCACCACAGGCTTCGCAAACTTATGAGATGCCAGTGTGGCACTTATGGATAAACCTGTGCATCCAACCTCTATCGCAGCTTTCAGTATTGTCAAAGCTATTCTCCACATTCTTGAATGGCTTTCAGTAGCACCTTTACCATGAAAATGAAACAATTGCATAATATTCACAAGCAAACTTTCCATGCATATCTCACAACAGACTTGTCACATATATTACACTGCAAAGTCAGGTGTTTGTCGTATTCTGAGAATGGCGATTTCGGTAACAAAATTAAATCTGTATTTTCATATTCAATTTCGCAACAAAAATGGATGGTGTACAGGTCTGTACTTAATCGAAACCATGCTTTCGACATTCCAGTCGAAAGAATCTTATTAAGCAATTGGATTACCTAGGCTTGCGGATGTGCAAAACCCATTTGATGGCCCTTCGATCATGCGCTGAATCAACAAATTCTTTCACATATGCAACTGGCTAACGAACAAACCAGCTCACAGCAATAACTGGGTCACACAAAGGGCAATTAGCATATCATACCGGAACCATTTGCCTCTCCCTTAGAATTTGCCGATCTTTCCGCATATGTCAAAGTGTCACTGCATTTCCTGGCTTACTAAATCACGCTACCATCAGGTGTAATCCCAAATCCTTATATTTCCTGTTTGTTTGTTGCAGTTCTACATCCTGGCAACATCTAAGGTCACATCAGGACGGGTACCGACTTGTGACAGTGTGCAGTCATGGTGACTTTATAGTGCTGTCCCACTGGGAGATCAGACTGCCAACACCATGACCCAATATCCCACTCAGTCACATTATCCTGACACCGAGCCAACCAGTCTTTGCCCTATCCTAATAATGCCAAGCACCAGTTTATGCAGCGACACGTATCAATTTTATAAGTCATTTTGTTTAACTCGACCGGGAATTGAACTCCCGACCTTCTGCTCGGGAGCCCTGCGCTGTACCATGTCCGGTTATATTTCCTTCATGCACCATTAGCCAGTTGCAGACATACACAGCTGTGACAGAGATAATGCCTAGAATAGAGAACTTAGAAGACGACAGTAATACGTCAAATGCTTTTAATGGATTAAGGCGATTTCGATGGGGAGTCGATAATCTGTCGAGTTTCACACATTTTCATGCCGCTACATAATATTTTATATTTGCCCACTGCATATTATAGACACAGATACATCCTGTTAGACAGACAGCTCTGAATTCACAACTAAAAAAGATAAAAGGTATAGAACTGTGTAGGATTTCAATCAGTACACACTATACATGCTGTTGGTGTTTTGTTATTATTGTTGTTTGTGGAGGGCGGTATTGGATACATTGAGGAAGAGCCTTGGTTGGTGTTGCTTAGAGAAGAAGCTTTGTTTGTTAATATTGTTTGTGCATAGCGGTATGGGATAATGTTTGAGGAAGAGCTTGGTTGGTGTTGCTTAGAGAAGAAGCTTTATTTGTTAATATTGTTTGTGGAGGGCGGTATTGGATACATTGAGGAAGAGCTTGGTTGGTGTTGTTTAGAGAAGCTTTATTTGTTAATATTGTTTGTGGAGGGCGGTATTGGATAGTTTGAGGAAGAGCTTGGTTGGTGTTGTATACAGAAGCTTTATTTGTTAATATTGTTTGTGGAGGGTGGTATTGGTTAGTTTGAGGAAGAGCTTGGCTGGGGTTGTTTAGAGAAGCTTTATTTGTTAATATTGTTTGTGGAGGGTGGTATTGGTTAGTTTGAGGAAGAGCTTGGTTGGTGTTGTATACAGAAGCTTTATTTGTTAATATTGTTTGTGGAGAGTGGTATTGGATACATTGAGGAAGAGCTTGTTTGGTGTTGTATACAGAAGCTTTATTTGTTAATATTGTTTGTGGAGAGTGGTATTGGATACATTGAGGAAGAGCTTGTTTGGTGTTGTATACAGAAGCTTTATTTGTTAATATTGTTTGTGGAGGGCGGTATTGGATCATGTTTGAGGAAGAGCTTGGTTGGTGTTGTATACAGAAGTTTTATTTGTTAATATTGTTTGAGGGCAGTATTGGATACATTGAGGAAGAGCTTGTTTGGTGTTGTATACAGAAGCTTTATTTGTTAATATTGTTTGTGGAGAGCGGTATTGGATACATTGAGGAAGAGCTTGGTTGGTGTTGTATACAGAAGCTTTATTTGTTAATATTGTTTGTGGAGGGCGGTATTGGATCATGTTTGAGGAAGAGCTTGGTTGGTGTTGTATACAGAAGTTTTATTTGTTAATATTGTTTTGAGGGCAGTATTGGATACATTGAGGAAGAGCTTGTTTGGTGTTGTATACAGAAGCTTTATTTGTTAATATTGTTTGTGGAGAGCGGTATTGGATACATTGAGGAAGAGCTTGGTGGTGTTGTTTAGAGAAGCTTTGTTAATATTGTTTGTGGAGGATGGTATTGGATGTTTGAGGAACAGCTTGGTTGGTGTTGTTCAGAGAAATTTGATTTGTTATTTGTTGAGGGCGGTATTGGATAGATTGAGGAAGAGCTTGGTTGCTGTTGCTTACAGCTTTATTTGTTAATATTGTTTGTGGAGGATGGTCTTGGATAGTTTGAGGAAGAGCTTGGTTGGTGTTGTTTAGAGAAGTTTTATTTGTTATTATTGTTGTTTGTTGAGGGGGGTATTGGATACACTGAGCAAGAGCTTGGTTGGTGTTGTTTTAGAGAAGCTTTATTTGTTAATATTGTTTGTGGAGGGCGGTATTGGATGTTTGAGGAAGAGCTTGGTTGGTGTTGCTTAGAGAAGAAGTTTTATTTGTTAATATTGTTTGAGGGCGGTATTGGATACATTGAGGAAGAGCTTGGTTGGTGTTGTTTTAGAGAAGCTTTATTTGTTAATGGAGGGCGGTATTGGATAGTTTGCGGAAGAGCTTGGTTGGTGTTGTTTAAAGAAGCTTTCTTTATTATTGTTGTTTGTGGAGGGCAGTATTGGATATTGTTTGAGGAAGAGCTTTGTTGGTGTTGTTTATAGAAGCTATTGTTGTTTGTGGATGTGTTTGATTGTTATTTGTGGAGGACTGAATTGGATATTGTTTCAGGAAGAGCTTGGTTGGAGTTATTTGGGGGAGCTTTCAGGGACATTTGCTTGTTGTTTATGGAGGTCAGACTTGGTTGTTTTATGACGGAAAAGCTTGGATTTTATTTCAAAAGGAATTCTGCCATGTAATTGTTGTAGTCACATTAATAGTAAGAGAGTTCAAGGTCAGTCACCAGCCAATCACAAGACAGTATGTTTATATTGCTGGAAAACATCCAAACCGTTACCACAAGTACATGAAACACTAAAGAAATTATCTGATTCGACATTTACAATTGTTCTTTTCATTTTTTTTAAATCATAAAATTTACGGTCATCTCCTAAATTGTATCGTTGTAAAACAGTTTATTCATCAGAATATACTTTTTTTTTCAGCGTCAAGGCACTGGTCTTCCGGCCGTTTACATTAACATTGTAAATAGGTAGTTCAGTGGATATGTATCAAAATATTTAAAATTTAAGTTTGTTTGTTTGTTTGTTGTTGTTTTATGTCCTAGCAACATCTAAGGTCATATCAGGACGGGTAAAATTTAAGTAGCACCTCCTCTCTCATCTCCCATCTTTTTTTGGGTGGGATGGATCCCAGCAATATTCTACAAACAAAATTGTTTTCTATTATAGCAAATATGAAAATACTGTCTTACAGTAATACACACTAGCGTCTATAGATACGCTTGTCATCCTACAAATACTTCAAATAATAACGGAAACTTTATTTTACAGGAAAGAGTAATGAAAATACTTCAAGTGGTTACAGAGACATTATGCCTAGTACACACCTACCGTTTGTGCGCACCCACCTACCGTATACGATCTAAAACTGCCCGTTTCGCGCACAAAAATCACTAGTGTGCGCTCCCCGCGCACACCTAGCGATTGCGATTCGCGACTAAAAACTCAGTTTTAGGGCTAAAACGGGCCGATTATGATTGCGATTCGCGATTCGAGATTCGAAAAATGAATCGGCCCGTTTTCAGTTTTAAGCGGGTCGGGTCGAGTCGCGAGTTTTAGTGCGCGAATTGTATACGATAGGTGTGTACCAGGCATTAGTTTGCTAAATGATGATGAAAAATAGGAGTTTTTTTTGGTCCAAAGTTAAATTTGACAATGTATATATATTTGTATATCTCAGAGCAACCGCTCTTTCTGTTCACACGGGAATGTTCCTGGAATAAAATCAATCACAAATGCTTTCCAACTTTAGTAAATATATAGAAATCTCAGTAAAATTGGCAAAATAATGAAAACTATAAAATAATTACTAAACTATAAAGTAATTATATATACCGTATATGTCCAAATAGAAGAACGCTAAGCAATAGAAGCACAACCCCCCGCCCCCCATTTCAAGATGGAAAGCGCGCACAAATTTACGATCATATTCAGACTGAATGCACATAAAATGAGACAATCCCACTTAATTCAGAGGCACGACAAAAACAAATCAAAATTACGATCATATTCAGACGGAATGCACATAAAATAAGACAATCCCACTTTATTTCAGAGGCACGACAAAAACTAATCCATGAAATTCTTTAACTTTGAATAGACGCGCATCCATGTGCCTGCACTCACGCAGTGCGTGCCTATTGGGACATATACGGTACACCTTTTCAGGGTGCTAGAAACCTTTTTCACTATTCATTAAAGAAAAAGTCTGTTATTCCAAAAGATTTAATTTCAGTAGAAGGCACTGAAAAAAAACAATCTAAAAGCAACCACCTCTAAACGCAACCAGAAATATTGGAATGCTAAGACTGAGGATATCAATGACATCCAAATGAAAAAAAAAGAAGGAAAAATAATGGAAAGTCCTCCATTTCTTCTGAGAAGTAAGGAAATTCCTTCATTTAAGAAATGTAATCAATTCATGTCATCTTTTCAGCTACAAAAATCAATCGTCCATGGCTATGTGACAGTCGCTCGGTGATCATACGGTATTCTGTCTGCAGGTGAAGACGCAGACGATAAGCGTTAGTACACCCAGCTGACGGGCACCCACTGCGGTGCAGTGCTCAATGATTCGATGGAGCTGCGCAGTCGACTGAACGCGTCATCCATTTTGTCATTGACGAGGACAAGGTCAAAGAACTGTTTGTAGCGCGTTTCCATCTGACGACTCTCTTCAAGTGTTGTTCGCAAGTCTCGCTCCTAGAAATAGTTTTCGCAAAGTTTTATTGTTTTATTATTTAAAAACAAAAAACAAATCCTTTTAATCCGTTTTCTTTTAATTTTAAAATGGAAAATTGTGTCATTTTAGATGAAGAAAACTAAAAAAACAACGACAAAAATGTGAACAGAAAAGAAAGGCTCTTCATTCTAATTCACTTTTTGATTTTGATCTCATACAAATTGAGGAATGCGTTAACATCACTCATGTAACATGGAAATCAATCATTACGAACATCATTTTAACATGCACAACAAAATGAAACAAGTTTTTATTGATTAAAATAAAGCAAAGAAGTTGATGTCTTACAAGTAAAAAAAGTTTGTTAAAAGTTTGGGTAAATGCATGGTATCAATTCTTCACATTTTTATCTTAGCCCAAAATCATACAAGCATATTTTTTAATACATTTGGTGGGATAATTTAAATACATGTAGTATTGCTAACATACTCAACACACAGAGCCAACAAGAATTATTTGACTTGCTACCAAAAAAAAATAAGAATTAATTATCACCATCCAAACGTGGAAACCAAAATTGTGATGCCCAGTTTCAGGGAATGACCCAAATACGGAGTTATATAGCATACTATGCATAGTGCGCTAGTCAGTATGGCTTCAAGAAACCTCTTCGGTTGCGGATATATGGGGGTTAGCGTGAAACTTACAGTGCGCATGCGGTCTGTCTTTCCGCGTTGTCGTGCAAACTCATGCATGTTGCGCATGATCTCAACTGGTGGTGCAGCGATGAACACAACATACGGCATGAACTGGGATGTCTTAATCGCCTTCAAAGCCTGAAATCACAAGCAGCAATGATTAGAGACAAAACTAAAATTCTTTTCGTTTGTAAAGTTGGTTGGGAGGGGGTTTTACGTCGTGGCAACATCTAAGGTCACATCAAGACGGATACCGACTTGTGACAGTGCGCACTCATGACGACTTTGTAGTGCTTCCCCACGGCGAGACCAGGCCACCAGCACCATGACCTGATATCCTGACACTGAGCCAACCAGTCCATGCCCTATCCTAATAATGCCGAGCGCCTGGCTAGGAAGTGACAAGTATAAATTTTAAGGCGTTGGTTTGACTCGACCAGGGTTCGAATCCTTGGGTTCGAATCCCATGATCTACCTATACGGGAGACAGACGCTCAACTCATTCGTCACTAATATTGGTAAAAGGTCACTACTGCGCAGCATTCTCTGTGAAAAAGGTCTATTAAAATGAAGTGACAATGAGCCATAGAAAAAAACTTGAAAGTGAGCTTACCTGGGGATTGAGGTCAAGTATGCACATCTTTCCCTCTTGGACGACATTGTGGATGGAGTCATACTTGGTGCCGTAAAAATTCCCATCGAACTCCCCGTACTCCAGAAAGTTGTTGAGTTCTATGTCGGATTCGAACTGTTCGCGCGTAATGTACCAGTAACCCTCTCCGTCCTTCTCACTAGACCGCATGGGACGTGAAGTGTCTGAAAATTGACCCATGTTTCAACATTCGCTGACGCCTGAGAAGGCAAGGACATTTCGCTGTTCTTTGCAGAACCCGATGAAAGTATCAGTCAGGGATGAAAGCGATCTCGAAGACAGGGAAAAAAACCCGCAGAAGAGAGATAAGATTAGTTTTAATTTGGTGAGGGGGGCGGGGGCGTACAAAATACTATCTTTTTAGCTTCATGTGGGGCCAATTAAGTAACAGCCTAAAAAAGTCCATATCGTCCTTAAAGCTGCATAGTCCGATGAAAACATAAAATTTACAAGACCAAAACAATTATCTTGATTTGATTTTACATATCTAATTTAGATACTGGTGTACTTTAAAACATTTGTCGCCACATAAAAGGGACTACTGAGGTCATTTAATAGAATCTATTCCTGCAGAAACCTATGGTGTCAAGAGTTTTGGCGTGCTCGCCAAACTTAATGTTGCATGTTCGCACTTCAAATACAGTAAAGCCTCTCTAAATTGACCTTAGGGCCGACTTTAAATGGTCCATTTAGGGAGATGGTCGGGGTAGGGAGTTAGAATATGGTTACAATGATATTGTTGGGACCCAAATAAAGCGATCGATATAGGGGAGTGGTCGCTCTGTGGAGGTGGTCGGTTAGAGAGGTTTTACTGTATCTCAAAAGTTAGCCATTTAAAATCAAAGTTACTTCAAACTAAAGTAAGGTAGAGGCGTCGTTAAATAAAACAACCTTTACTTTTCTTTACAATCAATTTAATATATTTATCTCAGAGAAATGACAGAAACTCAAAACCATCGGACTGCAACTTTAATATTAGAGCGATTTTGACAAATGAAGTGTCATTATCTTCTCATCCATCAATAGTTGACATGCACCATAATTGCTAAGGCCTCAAGATCAGCACCTTGGTGTTGAAAAAAAAATAATTCAACTGGAATAAAAGAATTTGAGGAAATAACCATAAAAAATTGAAGAAAAGATTTTGAACCAAAAAAAGTGATTTTGTTTTAAATTCAATATTCCAACAGGTGAAATCCATTAATTCAAACTCAAACCTGTTAAAAATATATATAAAATCACTTGAGATACCTACTCAGGGATGAAAGTGGTCTCCGCGGATCTTCTCCCATAGACTTAGCACTGTCAGGGATTCGCGGAAAAATACCGGAAGTCAGTTTTCAACTAACCTTGTTGTGACTGTATTTTGGCCCATACGGGACTCGCTCTTGTTTGGGTTTGATGTTCTAAGGTAATTTAAAAATGGGATTCGAACTCCTCCAGGTGTTGTCATATTACATATAATTTTTTTTAAAGGTTTAAACTTAATCGGTAAATATAAATAATCGCGGAAATCCGCGAAACCGCGGAGATCTTTCATCCCTGCCTACTAGGAACCTGTTACTTACGGGGGATGACTGCCCCAAAGCGCTTCGGGTCCGACTTGATGAGCCGGTTTTTGATTGTCCGACGCCCCACACCCTGCGCACCAACCAGCACCAGCGTCTTCCGCTGGAACGGGGGCATGCGCGCCACCTCCGCATAGATGAGAAGGTCATGGCGGTCCAGCTCTGAAGGTCAAATCAGCACCAAGGTCAAGTTCAAAGTCAAGGTCAAGGCAGCGCATTACAATGGAGAACCACAAGAACTAATTTGATACAGGGGTGGAAGGTTTGATGGCCAAACATTAACATTTTATAGATGTTGGTTGGTTGTTGGAGTTTTATGTCCTGGCAACATCTAAGGTCATATCAGGATGGGTACCGACTTGTGACAGTGCACACTCATGGTGACTTAATAGTGCTGCCCCATGCTGCCTATTCCACACAGTCGCATTATCCCGATACTGAGCTCCTTGACCGATCCTATTAATGCAGAGCACCAAGCGAGGAAGCGACCAGTATCATTTTTGTACGCCACTGGTTTGACTCGACCGGGAATCGAACTCCCAATCTCCCACACTGGAGGCCTGCGCTCTATCGATTCGGGCACCGCATCCGGTGATCCAGGGATGGAAGGTTGGAGGGTAGTTCCCGACTAACTGCAGTTGGAACTCTGTGTGAATACTCGATATTGTACCGACAATATGCAGGTATTGCAGGTATTGCAATACCTCAGGGAGTTTGATGCCCCAGCGCTGCAGGGTTGTAAACCACCTTGTAGTACAGGTTCTTGACAGAACCAAAGGCTAAGGGAGCAAACCCCTAAACAGAAAACCATGTCACTGTGGCAGCATTAAGGGCGGTTGATGTATGGAACTCCCAACATCTCCCGACCAGCCACTGCAGGGACAAATCGTTTTGTGCCTGTCTGGACATGTTTTTGCTGGCATGAAACCTCTATTTGCTCCCCGAGAGAGTGCCGCTGGTAACGTGCAAAA
Source organism: Branchipolynoe longqiensis (assembly GCA_030323885.1). NCBI lineage: Eukaryota > Metazoa > Annelida > Polychaeta > Phyllodocida > Polynoidae > Branchipolynoe > Branchipolynoe longqiensis. Next base: position 32,429,114 of record CM059203.1, on the reverse strand, counting down.
GCCAGCAGCACTTCCAACACTTTTGCAGGCAGCTTTCATGAAATGCAGAGAGCTAATTGGAGAGCGGCAGTCAAGTAATGAAAGCAGTCTTTGTCGCATCGCGACCGACAGCATGATTATGATGATGACCGACAATAAGATTCAATCGCAGTAGAAAGGTTAATCGCTGCGGATGTGATGACGGTGGCGCCACCACATCATTATGGTTTTCTCCATACCATCATTCTCCTTTCTAGCAATGTGACCAAAGTATCGCAGCTGTGCACTGTAAACATGTGAAATTAGGAATTTAACCTGTCCGACGTAACTATGCATATGTACACTTATATGAGTATATCTAACATACCTGCGTTTTGCTTGGACTGATACATCATCTTCCTCTTCTTTTTGGTCACAATTCCACACAACACTGGAAACAATAAAATGGTAATAAACTTTTTAATTGAAAGCTGCATAATCAGAAAAAAAGAGAGAGAAAAAAAAGAAGCTTTCGTCACTCGTTAAAGTGCACTCATTAAAGTGATTTGGTCACTCATTAAAGTGCACTCATTAAAGTGCACTCACTAACGTGCACTCACTAACGTGCACTAATTCAAGCAAACTCATTAAAGTACACTCATTAAAGTACACTCATTCAAGGGCACTCGTTAAAGTGCACTCATTAAAGTGCACTCATTAAAGCTCACTCATTAAAGTACACACTAAAGTGCACACATTAAAGTGCACTCACTAAAGTACACTAATTCAAGCAAACTGATTAAAGTGCACTCATTAAAGTGATTTTGTCACTCATTAAAGTGCACTCAATAAAGTGCACTCATTAAAGTGCACTGAGTAAAGTGCACTCACTAAAGTGCACTCACTAACGTGCACTAATTCAAGCAAACTCATTAAAGTACACTCATTAAAGTACACTCATTCAAGGGCACTCATTAAAGTGCACTCATTAAAGCTCACTCATTAAAGTACACACTAAAGTGCACTCACTAAAGTACACTAATTCAAGCAAACTGATTAAAGTGCACTCATTAAAGTGCACTCATTAAAGTGCTCACGCACCCAACTGCTACTCTAGAAAAATACAAAACCAAAGCCTGTGTCCAGCATTTCTACTTACGCCTACCTGTCTATATGACTCCTTGCCTGAGAGGTCAGTGCAGACTACTACACCCCACCCCACCCTTGGAATCGTAAGTCTTTTAAATGGTTTATGTCAATAAGTCGTTTAATGCTTACGATTACATACATTCAGGCAAGTGCACTTAAATATACATACACAGGGTTCACCGACCATAAAGCGTGTAGCTGGTACTGGATCCTGGTCACATCAACCAGTGTCGCGGAGTGTGATGAAAAGAGGAAATATTGAGCCGAGAGCAGGATTCGAACCCATATTTCTTGCCCGTCCTAACCATGAGCCTACCTAGGCTCCCTGATGCAGTCACCCTGTCCACGTGTACTTGTCTATGAGGCCCCTTACCTGAGAGGTCAGTGCGGACTACTACCCTATTGAAGACTCATTCAAGACGAGATGGCCGAATGAGTTAGAGCATCCGTCTCCCGTGTTGGTAGATCATGGGTTCGAATCCTGGTCGAGTCAAACCACTGACTTAAAAATTTATACTTGTTGCTTCCTAGCCAGGCACTCAGCATTAATGGGATAGGGCAAGGAGCAGTGGAATGAGGAAGACCAGTCGTCTGCGACTGAAATTTCCCCTGCTTAAACAACTAATGTACCAAAAAAAAAAAAAAGTTTGAGGTTGGTTGGTTATTGGAGTTTTACATCCTGGCAACATCTAAGGTCATATCAGGACGGGTACCGACTGGTCACAATGCGCGCTCATGATGACTTTATAGTGGTGCCCCACTGGGAAACAGGCTGCCAGCACCATAACCTAATATCCCACTTAGTCACATTATCCTGACACTGAGCCAACCAGTCCTTGCCCTATCCTAATAATGCCGAATGCCTGGCTAGGAAGCGACAAGTATCAATCTTTAAGTCATTGGTTTGACACGACCAGGGTTCGAACCTGTGGGTTCGAATCCCACGATCTACCAAAACGGGAGATCTCATTCAGCCATCCCGTCTGGTCAAGGTTGAAGGCCCTGTCACACATCACCGGATTGGAGGAAACGGAAAGAACCCGAACAAAGTCTGTTGATACTCCGGTTTGTGTCCGTACAAGTTTTGAACATGCACAAAACTTGGACCGGATGCTGCCGGATTGATGTCTATGGTTCTTGTCCGGTTTGAGTTTGTTTCGTCCATTGGCTATCCGTTCATATCCATTCGTCCAGCGTCCTTTGACCCGATATCGCAACATCTTGACACATTTTAATACATTTTGATACTTATCACGACCGAAGACCACCGGACTAGACAATTCTGTCCGTTACTCAATCCGGCGAGGTGTGACAGCCGCTTTAGGGTTGATCAAGATGCGAGTATTAAGGTCATTCATCCTTTGCTGTTCAATGGACACACAGACGAGAGAATGCGCACAGCTTGATAGGCTTTCTTCTTTGAATAAAAGTACATTTGATGCACTTTAACTATGCTTTATAACCCATTTAATTTCACCTGACCCCTTCCTTAGACTCAGCCCTTCTCCCCCCCTCCCTTGAATCTGACTGAGGAAATCTGGGACACATCCACTCGAGTACCAAGGACTGCATGCAGAGATTCAAGGCCAGTTTGCAGACTACCTCTCCATATACACTGATGGTTCGAAAGACCAAAGCCGGGTAGCTGCTGCGGCAGTCTGCCGACGGGAAAAATTTGGTGTACGTTTGCCCGATCAGAGCTCGATTTTCACTGCAGAGGCCCGAGCACTCCTTCTCGCTTTGGAGTGTATCGAGGTATCCAACCACACCAACTATGTTATATACAGTGATTCGTTCTCTTGCCTCCTGGCTGTTGCTGGACTGAAAACGAATCACCCTATTCTAGCAACGGTCATTTATAAAATGAACCAACTGACAACAGATGGGTATGATATCCACCTGTGCTGGGTGCCTGGCCATGCTGGCATACAAGGAAATGAACGAGCTGATCGGGCTGCGAAGAAGGCCCTGAACTGTGATCTTGAACCGTGTCTGATCCCTCACTCTGATCTGAAACCACTAATAGCCACCCACATAAAATCCAAATGGCAACATGAGTGGGATGAAAACATCAATAAATTGAACCATCTGTGGGAAAGCCACCACAGACTCAGGCGGGAGGTCGGCGGGACCAGGTGGTCCTTAGCCGCTGCCGTGTTGGCCACTCGTGGCTTAGACATGCTTTTCTGCTCAAGGGGGAACCTCCCCCTGAATGTATTGGGTGTCAGTCCCCACTGACACTCAAACACATTTTACTAAGTTGCGTTGATTTTTTGGCCCTGCGCCAACGGTTCTACACTGCAGACAGTATGCATGACCTTTTTACTAAGGTAAAACAGGAAAACATTTTAGCCTTTTTGAGGGCAGCTGGACTGTACCACCTTATATAGTTTACTAAATGGATTCTATTAATTATTAATGAAACTTTTCTTTTTCTATGGGAATTTGTTTCCCTTGACCACAGATATATGATTGTGAGCTTTCTAATTTAATTAGTGTCTATTGGCACATAATTGATTGTCTGCTTTTACATGTAAAAGCGATGGTTTGAACAAAAAAGAAACATTTCTCGCCGTGAATATGGCCTATGCTGCCGACACGGCGTAAAGCAACCACCAATCAATCAATCAATCAAACCCTTGAATCGTAAGTCTTATAAATGGTTTACGTCCATAAGTCGGTTAACTTTTATGATTACACACATACAGGCAATACACTTACATATATCAGGGATGAAAGTGGTCTCCGGGAAAAAAAGCGGAAATGCTGATATTCTCCCATAGGTTTAGCATTGTCAGGGAATCGCGGAAAAATACCGGAAGTCAGGTCTCAACTAGCCTTGTTGTGATCGCATTATCGCCCATATCCAACAGTTTCTTGCTTAGGTTGTATGTTCTAGCTACATCTAAGGTCATATAAGAACGGGATTCGAACCACCCAACTGTTGTCATATACATCCCATCTTTTGCAATTTCGTTCAACGTTAATCGGTGAATATAAGAAATCCTGGAAATCCGCGAAACCGCTGAGATCTTTCATCTCTAAAAATGAGACTGTCTCAAAAGGTGCCAACGATCAACATACTGTCTGCTTATGCATTTGCTCAGGATAAACTGATTTGTTTTTCACATGGTGTTCCATAATCCAAATAGAATACATATTGATTTGAAACAAATTTCCTTGTGTTTTCAGTGTAACTGTTTCTGTGCTGTTTTGTGTCAATCGTTACAATGGACAAAAAAAAAAAAGAGTTATCACCTTTTGAGACAGCCTCCTATACATACACAGGGTGGGTTCACTAATCACACAGCACATAACTTGTTCAGAATCCTGGTCATGGAACTACTGTCATGAGGATGATGCAAACAAAGTAAAGCATTGCACCTTGCACACGATTCGAATCCACACTTCTTGCCATTCCGGGGGCTAGCTTGCTAACCATTACACTACTTAGGCTCCCTGATGCAATCATCCTCTTCCCGTCTACCTATCTATGTCGCAGGTTGACCGATAAGGCGAGCTAACTGCATGCACATTTACTTTGTTGTGAATTATACGTACAAGACTTGTGCGTGTAGTCAAATTCTGGTCGAACGAAAGCCTTCCGCTTTTCCTCCAACGTCTGCGATGGAATCAGTCCAGAAGTACCATTTTCCTCCAACCTCTTAGCCTAGGGATAATAAAATATACATCTGAATGATTTATGGAACATTTATTTATCTGAGTATCCCTAAAATTTAAATACATTTAAATATAATGTCAGCAAAATCATCTGCTGGAGCAATCATGATATTCTCCAGACAGCAAGGCAAGGTTTAACAAAGGAACTGTATTTGTTTTTTGTTGCTTTACGTCCTAACAACATCTAAGGTCATATCAGGACGGGCAAAGGTTTATGCTGCTCCAGTGCCATCAAAAGCCAACAGGTCATCCCTCAAAACATAAACAAGATATTTGAGTAATTGTGTGCTCTGTCTGCATTACAAAGTTCAATTTAATTGGTCGTAATGCGAAGCATTACGCTTGATGCGAGGAGAGGAAGAGACCCTCCCCCGCCCCCGTGTCGCGCAGCATTCGCGCCTCACCCGACGCCCGCTGCTCACCCTCACTCGCCCTCCCCCGGGCTGGCAGCTTTCACAACTCACCTGCTGTCGCCCCCCCCCCCCCCTTTCCTTATAAGGCCGACCGCCGGCCTCCCTCAGGCACTCGCCCTCCTGCCGCCCTCCAGCTCTCTGCCTTCTTTTCCTTTTTGGGCCTCACCTCGCCGGACTCCACCTCGGACCGCTGCAACTCCTCAGGCCGCCCCAAGCATGCCAGGACAAGGCAAGGGCTCCCGGACGACCGCCCTGGCCACGCCGGGGCCCTCCTGCGCGGACGCAGGCCCCCGACACTCCCCGCCCACGCCTTGGTGCGGGCGGGGGGGGGGGGGGGGTCTCCGGGGAGGCTCGGTGCACCTCATCTGCCGCTCCACCCCTACCTCCCCCGCCCGTGCTCCTCAGGAACCAGGTCTGCCTGCCTGCCTGCCTGCCATCACCTAGGTCTGCCTGCCTGCCTGCCTGCCTGCCATCACCTAGGTCTGCCTGCCTGCCTGCCATCACCTAGGTCTGCCTGCCTGCCTGCCAGCCATCACCTAGGTCTGCCTGCCTGCCTGCCATCACCTAGGTCTGTCTGCCTGCCTGCCATCACCTAGGTCTGCCTGCCTGCCTGCCATCACCTAGGTCTGCCTGCCTGCCATCACCTAGGTCTGCCTGCCTGCCTGCCTGCCATCACCTAGGTCTGCTTGCCTGCCTGCCATCACCTAGGTCTGCCTGCCTGCCTGCCATCACCTAGGTCTGCCTGCCTGCCTGCCTTCACCTAGGTCTGCCTGCCTGCCATCACCTAGGTCTGCCTGCCTGCCTGCCTGCCTGCCTCACCGCAGTCACCATCGGATTGATGGTCACCCACGTCACCCAGCCATGGCACCCTAGGTCTGCGTGCCTGCCATCACCTAGGTCTACCTGCCTGCCATCACCTAGGCCTGCCTGCCTGCCTGCCATCACCTAGGTCTGCCTGCCTGCCTGCCTGCCATCACCTAGGTCTGCCTGCCTGCCTGCCATCACCTAGGTCTGCCTGCCTGCATCACCTAGCTCTGCCTGCCTGCCATCACCTAGGTCTGCCTGCCTGCCATCACCTAGGTCTGCCTGCCTGCCATCACCTAGGTCTGCCTGCCTGCCTGCCATCACCTAGGTCTGCCTGCCTGCCATCACCTAGGTCTGCCTGCCTGCCTTACTCCAAGGAGCAGACCACAGCCCAGCCCAGCCTCACAGGAACCCTCTGCCGACATCACATCTCAGGAGCGGGCCTCCCTTTTTTGGCCGCCCGCTCCCCCTCCACGTAGGCCCCGGACCTTCCTCTCAACCAGACCTGCCTCCCCGGGCCCCCGCCTCGGGCGCCCGTGCCCCCGCCTCGGGCGCGCCTCGAGCCCTCTCCTTACTCTTTGGCGGAGGGCTCCTCGGCCCCCCCCTCTACCAGAACTCTGACATTGCTCCTTATGAGCCCCTCCTGTATTTATCTCTTCTGCTCCTCATGAGCCCCTCACTGTATTGCTCCTCACGAGCCTGTTTCTTTGCTCCTCATGAGCCCTTTCCTTGTTTCTTTTGCCTCCTCAGCCTGTTTTACCTGTTCCTATGTATGCTCTGTTTGAGGCGTTAATAAAACGCCTTTTCTCCCACCCCCGCCTTCCCTTCTTCCTTTTCGCGCATCGGTCGTAATGCGAAGCATTACGCTTGATGCGAGGAGAGGAAGAGACCCTCCCCCGCCCCCGTGTCGCGCAGCATTCGCGCCTCACCCGACGCCCGCTGCTCACCCTCACTCGCCCTCCCCCGGGCTGGCAGCTTTCACAACTCACCTGCTGTCGCCCCCCCCCCCCCCCCCTTTCCTTATAAGGCCGCCCGCCGGCCTCCCTCAGGCACTCGCCCTCCTGCCGCCCTCCAGCTCTCTGCCTTCTTTTCCTCCACCCACCCACCCAACTTTCCCTCCTCTACCCTCCTCCCTCTGCGGCGGAGGGCTCCTCGGCCCCCCCTCTACCAGAACTCTGACATTGCTCCTTATGAGCCCCTCCTGTATTTATCTCTTCTGCTCCTCATGAGCCCCTCACTGTATTGCTCCTCACGAGCCTGTTTCTTTGCTCCTCATGAGCCCTTTCCTTGTTTCTTTTGCCTCCTCAGCCTGTTTTACCTGTTCCTATGTATGCTCTGTTTGAGGCGTTAATAAAACGCCTTTTCTCCCACCCCCGCCTTCCCTTCTTCCTTTTCGCGCATCAAAGCTGCATCGTCCGATGAAATCATCAAATTTTCAAAACCAAAAAAATTATCTAAATTTGATTCTACATATCTAGCTTAGATACTGATGCACTTATTAAGCATTTGTCGCCACACAGAAGGGAATAGTGAGGCAATTGAATAGGTCATTTTACTGCAGAATGCTATGGTGTGGAAAAGGCCTTACAGAGGATTTCCACCACTAACCTACCCTCTGCTGGTAGTAGCAAGAACAAATGTGGAAAAGGCCTTATAGAGGATTTCCACTAACCTACCCTCTGATGGTAGTAGCAAGAACTAATGTGGAAAAGGCCTTATAGAGGATTTCCACTAACCTACCCTCTGATGGTAGTAGCAAGAACAAATGTGGAAAAGGCCTTATAGAGGATTTCCACTAACCTACCCTCTGATGGCAGTAGCAAGAACTAATGTGGAAAAGGCCTTATAGAGGATTTCTACCACTAGCCGACCCTCTGATGGTAGTAGCAAGAACTAATGTGGAAAAGGCCTTATAGAGGATTTCCACTAACCTACCCTCTGATGGTAGTAGCAAGAACTAATGTGGAAAAGGCCTTATAGAGGATTTCCACCACTAGCCGACCCTCTGATGGGAGTGGCAAGAACTAATGTGGAAAAGACCTTATGGAGGATTTCCACTACTAGGCCACCCTCTGATGGTAGTAGCAAGAACTAATGCGGAAAAGGCCTTATAGAGGATTTTCACCACTAACCTACCCTCTGATGGTAGTAGCAAGAACTAATGCGGAAAAGGCCTTATGGAGGATTTCCACCACCAAACCGCCCTCTGATGGTAGTAGCAAGAACTAATGCTGAAAAGGCCTTATAGAGGATTTCCACCACCAAGCCGCCCACACTTCTGTGGTAGTGGCACAAACTAATGTTGTAAATCACTCACTGCACATACTCTGTGAAAAAGGTGTATTATGACACAGTTTGATGGTCACTCACCTGCCACCAATTGGGATCATCCATGTTGAGAACTTGGAGAACATCGCCTTCGGAGAAGGCGAGTCCGGCTTCGCGACAAGGAATCAGGTTGTCCTTCTGCGGGTTGTAACTGAAGTGCGCCTTCATGAAAACCTGAAGCCAAACAAGCGACAATTCCTGTAACAATGACTAACATCGAACAATCAGCAAAACCATTATGGTAGCGACTGTCTTCTATGAGTCCAGTGATCAGCGAACCACTGGCACATGGTTCGAAGAACATGGTGGCCGAATCGGTAGAACGCGGGCCTCGCATGCGGAAGATCGGGAGTTCGGTTCCCAGTCGAGTCAAACCGATGACTTATAATAAAATTGATACTTGTCGCTTCCTAGCCAGGCGCTCGGCATTAATAGGATAGGGCAAGGACTGGTTGGCTCGGTGTCAGGATAATGTGACTGAATGCAACATTTTTATGCCAAAATTTTGCAGACTGAGGCGAACCAGGCAGGCGGATAGGAGGTGGTTAAGGCTAAGCGGCACGATGATTTAAGAACACTCAATAACATAAAGTTTTATTCAAGAACATTTGAGGGTACCTGAACCAAAAATCCAATTTAAAGAACATTCGAGACTTTCGGTGACGTGCGACAACCCTGCCTGTAACTGTTATGTATGTCCTAAGCCAGGACACGCTTACAGTAATGACATTTGTGATGCAAACTGTTCAATCGATACGCACCTGGGAATACGTGAAATGATCCTCGAAGCCTGGTAGGATCTTGAGGGTGATGGAGCCGTGGCACTTCTTCATCAGGTCCTGAAGCTGGTTCGGGTCGGTCACCTCCTGACCGTTAATCTCCTTGATGATGTCACCGATTTGCAGCAGGCCTTTTAAGATACAGTGGCTTCGCATTAAACCCTCAAAAAGGCAAGTGGCTTCGCATTAAACATTATAGTTTGTCTTATTTAACGACACTTCTAGAGCACATTGATTGTTATCATCGGCTATTGGACTTCAAACATATGGTCATTCTGACATATTTCTTAGAAGGAAACCTGCTGCCGCCACGTAGACTACTCTTTCCGATAAGCAGCAAGGGGGTCTTTTATATGCACTTTCCCACAGACAGGACAACACATACCAGAGCCTTTGATGAACCAGTTGTGGACTACTGGTTGGAATGGAAAATAGCCCAAACTGCAAATGTGTCCACCGAGCAGGATCGATAGGATGACCCACACCTTCACGGGTGGACACGCTACCGCCTGAGCTACGTCCCGCTCCCCCCACCATTGCATTAAACCCGCAAAAATGCAAGCACAACTCAATACTTGTGAATCATTATATGATATTTACCTAAATTTAAGACTTTAATTTCACTTGATAATTAGGATTATCTATTATTTAAGCATCAAGTTATTTTACAAATATTATATATTATTTGTTTTCGGGGAGGGCGGGGCAATGTCTTGTGTTAGTACAAAAAAGAATGTATTGTACTAGGTAGAGCGATTTCATGAGCTAATGGTAATTGAATATTCTGATTTTCGCTGGTCCCTCAGGTAGGAGAGAAGCTGTGACCATAAGTCGCCACATCCGCTTGTTTGTTTGTTTGTTGTTGTTTTACGTCCTTGCAACATCTAAGGTCATATCAGGACGGGTACCGACTTGTGACAGTGCGCACTCATGGCGACTTTATAGTGCTGTCCCACTGGGAAACCAGGCCGCCAGCACCATGACCTGGTATCCCACTCAGTCACATTATCCTGACACTGAGCACACCACTCCTTGCCCTATCCTAATAATGTCGAGCGCCTGGCTAGGAAGCGACAAGTATCAATTTTAAAGTCATTGGTTTGACTCGACCGGGACTCGAACCCACGATCTACCAGCACGGGAGTCGGACGCTCTAACTCATTCGGCCATCCCGTCTGGTTCGCCGCATCCGCAAAACCGTGCGGCGGCCGTAGGGTTGGATACGGTGGCCGCACGGCGACCGCTCGGATTGTTTCTGGCCACAATGGGTTTGCGGTTGCTTTAGGTTGAAGTTATCTTAACTTTGGAAAATCGCAACGCCGCAGGCCGCTCACGCAACACGGTAGGGTCAATTTTGGTGGCATTTTGATGTGTATTATAATTGATTATAATAATATAAATAACGAAGCATAATCCAAGGTTTAATTATATATTATTATTACTATTGTACGATATTATATGTATTAGGAGTCGCGCGTCCACCCTCAAACGGGGCGCGCGAATGGGGCACCACCTGTGTGGTGCCGAAACCTGTCTCACTTCTGTTATAATTTTCTTTTTATCGGTGGTCATATTTTTAGTCCCCACCAGAGAACTAATAAAAAAAGAAATCAGCCCAACTCTGCATTGTCTACCTTTATTGCCACAGTGGCTTTATATATTAGATATCTTCAGTTGATTGGTTGATTCTTGGAGTTTTACATCCTGGCAACATCTAGGGTCATATCAGGATGTAGATAAAAGATTCACCCCGTACTTCCAGTACAGGGGTGAAAAGCAACCCATTAGAAAAACTGGCGAAGAATTTCGACATGCTGGGGAAATTAACTGAGCTGGTAAATTCTTAATTTAAGAAGCACAATATATTCTTTATGGAAGTCTTCATATTTACCTGCTACTTTTGAGTTGGAAAATATAATAAAACATATAAAGTGAAATCGATGGCGTTCTATGGCCGCCATCTTGTCTCTTTGCATTCTCTCCCATTTCACCAACTCTGTGCCGATATAAGTATCCATTTGATACTGGAGGCAGGCATTCTACTTCCTGTTCCATACTAAAGCTTTTTTCGCCCGTATTCTCTTCGTTCACCCCTGTACTGGAAGTACGGGTGAATCTTTTATCTAATCAGGATGGTGAAATATCTTCAGTGGATGGTGTCTTAGCTTCTTGATCACTCGCTTTGCTTGTGTATATGTGGTGGTGTGATAACACAAACAAAACATAAGATGCCGTACGGCGACCTATGCCTTGCAGCCACCGTACAATTTGTGAATCAATAAACCGTAGACCGCAAGGCCGTAACATTTGCACAAACCGCAAGACACACCGCAGACCGCAGCACCATATGGCGACCGCAGCATTTGTGACCTAGGCATTACTGAAGGACCAGCGGAACTCGGAATACATGTATTGCTCACTCGGTTCATAAAAGAAGGTTGGGCTTTTATGAATTTTTTTTATTTAAAAAAAAATTATTATTATTATGATTATTATTAAACCCAGTTAGATATTTGACTGAAAGCGTATTTTTTCTTGTGTTGTGTTAGTGTGCATAGAAAGTAAGAACAGAATAAATTTGTAATGTTATTATTGTTTAAAACAAATCAGTGAAGACATTTACTGAAAAATTATCATCATAACATATGTTTAAATTGTAATCAGCAAATACCATGCACATAACATTATGCAATATCTTAATGAATGCAGTACGCAATGCTTGATAAATCTCCACCCACCCAGCAGTCAAACCGATGACTTGTAACAGTGCGTGTTCACGATGACCTTTATAGTGCTGCCCCACTATGAGACCATTCCACTGGCAGCATGACTTAATATAGACCCAGTCATATTTATCCTAATACTGAGCAAGCCAGTCCTTGCCCTATCCTAGTAATGCAAAGCGCCAGGCTATAGGTAGCGACAAGTATAACGTTTGTAAATCACACGACTGGGAATCGAACTCACGACCTTCCACACAGGAAGCCCGTGCTCTACTGATATGGCTACCGCCAGTCAAGGTAGGCTCTACCAACAAATGTCAATTTTGTACGTCATTTGTTTGACTCGGCCTGGGATTGATCGCATGACCTCCAGCATAGGAAATGGAAACTCTACCAACTTCCGCATATGCCTCAATAGAAGCATGCTACCTGTTATGTATGTAGAGAAGCATGCCCCCCACACCCCAACCCCATTTCAAGATTGAAAGTATGCACAGATTTACGATCATATTCAGACTGAATGGACATAAAATAAGACAATCGCACTTTATTTCAGAGGCACGACAAAAACAAATCCATGAAATTCTTTAACTTTGAATAGGCGTGCATCCATGTGTCTGCACTCGTGCAGTGTGCGTCTATTGGGACATATACGGTAGGCCATTTCATCCGATGGATAAAGTTTCCCATATTTCACCCGAAAACTCACAAACCATTTTTTTTCTTTCTAATTTTTATTAAAAAGCTAAACTAAACTGATGGGTACAAATATAGATCATGCAATACTGGAACAAAACATTAAATTAACAATTTATGTTAGATACTACAACTATTCAAATTGGCATAGCCATTAAGACACACACAATCAAAGCCTTAATCTTACTGCTAGCAGCATACAAGTGTCAAAACTAACTGGTTAACTAAATTAATTAGCTAATAAAGTTGTAGTTAATACACACGTTTTGTTAGGAACTTCTAGATATTTCAGATTATGAGCGAGACAGAAGGTTAGGGAACACAAAGTGACAACAAATACATCTTAACACAACTTTGCAGATTAAACTGATCAGATTACTGAAGAAATGAAGAGTTCAGGTGCAAAACCACGTAAACGTTAAAAATGCAATTAAAATAAAACATTTTTACCTGAAAATAATTCAAATTCTCACTAATTCCACTCTTCACGGGCGTAATCGATTAATCAACTCGGGTCACCCGAGCCACTTTTTGGCGCATGCACACATCTTACAGACTCGGGTCGAATAATCGAATACGCTTCTCCGTGCTCGGGTGGACAATTTTTTTTTTTTTTTAAATAACCGATAAAACTACAGCAAAATAGGATTTCATGTATTTTATGATGGTCTAGTTTAGCTATATTTCCATTTCATTAATCTAAGTTGTTCTTTAAAAAAAAGCATGTATGACTGGTACCGGTGGCTGTTATCCTGCAGGACGGTACCAGCGCAAATGTGACATCATCGCTCGTAGCCAACCCTAGCTAGGGGGTGGGTTACTTGGGTCGGATCGTTTTGCACACGGCAAGTGTATTTGTCGACTCTACTTCGATTTGAAATTCTGACGACTCGGGTGACCCGAGTCGCTCGGCTCGTGTTAATCGATTACGGCCCTTGTGATGACATGATTGTGGAGCAATGAACAACAAAAGTAGGAATGTAAATTTTGTTTAACCTTTTGGGGGTTTGAATCAAATGTTTATGGCGATTTTTGGATTGGTGTTTACATGGTTTTGCACCTGAACTTTTCAAATGCTGTCTCACAGAATGTTCATCCCCATGAAACTGTTTCTTTTTCTCATTGGTTTGACTTGGTCAGGGTTCGAACCCAATAGTTTGAAAAGTTAAGCATGTTTTATTTAACGACGCCTCTAGATCACATTAATTTTTTTTATTGGACGTCAAACATCGTCATTCTGACATTATATTTCTTTGGACGAAACCCGCTGCCGCCATATAGGCTACACTTCCCCCCCCCCCCCCCCCCCACAACCCTACTTTGAATCTCATAACCTACCAAAATAGGAGGCGGACGCTCAACTCATTCGTCCACTCCGTACTAAGTACCCCAAACAATCCTTACTTTATTCCAACTTATAAGATTAAAAATGTTATTGGAAACACATTTCGGGTTACTATGCCCAGGGCTCATGGGAACCCATCGGTAATGAGTTCTCGGATTCCGATGGGAACCGCGTCTTGATAGAATACTTATGGGAACTGAAATTTCGGTTCTGTTGTTTTTCCAGCACGGTAACGACATTTTACTGGAAATGATCATTACGTCAAATCCTATAGGTTGTTGTTCATTTTCTGATCGAAATATGGGTTAGAATAGTTTACTAATATATATTTTTAAGATGCACATTTCTCGGAAAAGATTCTTGAAAAATTCCCACATCCAATAAAAATATCACCTTTTAAAACTTTCGTAATTTGAACTTCTTAAATGTAGAATAGTATTGTTATATAATGGTTACCTTGGCGATGGACTATGCCCCCGTCAAGTATGCGTGCGATTACGAGATCCCGCTTGTCGTTCATGTGTATGGTTAAACCCTGACCGACAACAACTGGACACATTAAATAACAGGTAACCACATAAATCAAACAAAAGCCCAACAAATCAATACGCATGACACAACCAAAGATAGGTCTCTGTAGACATGTTCTCAGTCCTCGCATTTGATCCATGAATTGAAGCGTAGTAATTTAGACAGCTTCATGAGTAAAATTGAATTGAAGGGAATGAAGGCCAGCTTTATTTAAGGATTTATGGATAATAATGAGGACGGGTAATAATGAGGATGGCTTCATGGGTAATAAAGAGGACAGGTTTATGGGTAATGATGAGGATGCGTTTATGGGGATTAATGAGGATGCATTTATGGGTATTAATGAGGATGGGTTTATGGGTACTGATGAGGATGGGTTTATGGGTAATAATGAGGACAGCGTTATGAGTAATAAAGAGGCCGGCTTCATGGGTAATAATGGGGACAGCTTTATGGGTAATAATGAGGATTGGTTCATGGGTAATGATGACAGCTTTTTGGGTAATATCGAGGATGGCTTCAAGGGTCGATGCTTTATGGGTAATAATGAGGGAAGACAGCTTTATGGGTAATAATGAGGACAGCTTTATGGCTAATAATGAGGATGGCCTTATGGGTAATAATGAGGACGGCTTTATTGAGAACAATGAACGTGACTTTATGGGTCACAACAGGGATGGCTTTATGGGTAAAGGTGAGGACGGCTTTATGAGTAAAGATGAAGACCGCTAATAAGAATCATTCTGTGCATTTGATTAAAATATAATTAAGTTTTTTAATAAGAGCTTCCCCTCGGTGAAACATGTCTATTCGAGACCAATCTTTCGATTCGTAAAATAACCCACAAACTACAAAAGAAATAATCCACAACAATCAACGGGTGCCACACGCCACACAAAACCTGAAAAAGTGGAAATAATGTTTAACTGAAAAGGATCCGGGCCTAAGGGTGGAGTTTTCACTCGCAAAAGAGCGAGGAAATAAAACATGACTGACACCAAATGCGCTACCCTACATCAAATAAACATACAAAGTTGGATTTTCTTTTGGTGTATATAGAATAACAGGGAACATTTTGTTCAGTATCGTGTTGCGAATCGCGATACAGGTGATGTAGATCGCTAATCAATTTCCAAATTGATTAATTAGCAATTGTTGCTGATCAAAATTTTCAAAACTAAATGCTCCCTGTGTGTATGTTACACAGGGAATATTTTGTTTGGTATCGTGTCGCGAATTGCGATACAAGTTATGCAGATCGCTAATGAATTTCCAAATTAGTTAGCAATTGTTTGCTAATCAAAATTTTCAAAACAAAATGCTCTCTGAATACCCAGTAATTTTTCTTTCCCCCTTTTCTTTTCTTTCATATTAAAACCTGGCAATTAAAACATCACTCTTCACAATGAAGTAGAAGCACGACAGTCTCAATCATATGACACTCAGACCGTACTTTTGCAAAAGCCACCGGCTTGTTTTACTGCGCACTGATGGATTTCCTCTGCCGCTCCAAACTTTTCGAGCAGTGATGGATCTAAATTAACGGGCTAAATTGGTTTACCTACTTGGTTACAAGACTCTTTTTTTTAATGGGAGGCATGTGAAGTTAAACTGACAACTATATTAGTCTAGGAAACTGTTAACAAGTTGTTAGTCACTGACATATTTATAGCTATGTGAGAATTAGGTCTCTTTTCTCTTGTTATAGTTCATGGTACATAATTACCATAGACAGGTGATCAAACCAGAAACTGAGCAATTATTTTCCTTATTTAAATTGTTGTTATCAAACGGTCATTATTCTATATCAATGTAGAAATGTGTAAGTCGTTGCTGTGCATATTTCAAATTGGTATGTTGTTTTTGGTTTTGTTGGAGTTTTACATCCTGGCAACATCTAAGGTCATATCAGGATGGTTACCGACTTGTAACACTGCACACTCACGGTGACTTTGTAGTGCTGCTTAACTGGGAAACCATGCCACAGGTACCATGACCCGATTTCCCACTCAGTCACATTATCCTGATACTTAGCTAACCAGTCCTTGCCCTATCCTAGTGATGCCAAGCGCCAGGTTAGGTAGTGACAATTTTGTAAGTCATTTGTTTCACTCGACCGGGAATCAAACTCCCGACCTTCCACACGGGAAGCCTCAGTTCCACCGATGTGGCCAGCACATCCGGTCAAATGGATAAAAGCCGAAGGCCCATTTGAAATCACTCCACCCACCCACGGGGACTATTGTGGCGCCTACAACAATGAACGATCGTGGTTTTTTTTTGTTTCGTATGGTACGTGTACAGAGCTATTTCGTTATTCGCCATGGAAGTATATTCTCATGACGCCATATGGTACTAGTGTCATTCAGCTGTATCAAAGCAACGCATACAATAAACATTTGAACGCGCATACTTTCCAAAACTATGCAAGACGTTTGTTTGTCGTTGTTTTATGTTCTAGCAACATCTAAGGTCGTATCAGCACGGGGTGGGCAAGACGAGTAAATAATATATATTACTGAGACAGCAGTGATCTTATGTTGCTGAGTTTTTTGGGGTTCATTTTTTTTAATTCTTGGACTTTCGCAAGTTAACTTGTATTACACTGAGCTAAAGATTCAAACAGATCTGCACCGTTCTAAATAAACAAAAGATTGTATTCGAAACTTAAAAAAAAAAAAAAAAAATTGTTAGTATAAATAGTTGAACAAATAAAAAAAATTGTGTAATCCTTTGCCGCTTTAGAAAATGCAATGAACTAAATTAGAAATATACACAGCAGTTCAAATTTCATCAGATTTCCAGGGAACCCCCCCCCCAAAGCACACTTTCTACAGATAAATCTAAATTTAACAAATTTGCATAATAAAAAAGAAAGCTACTCAATTTTCACATAGCCAGCACAAACTACCCATGTGACAAAATAATACCACATAACAGCGAAAATCGGTCTTCAGTAGCACACATTTTAGTTAAATTTGTTGGCCTCTAATAGACCAAATACCCACTGCCTCAATACACCAGGGTGGCAACGACTGGCCACACATTCTCCCAGTGCAAAATTTTTATTTAGAATTTTAGATTAACATTTTATTATTTAGAATGTTAAAATTTAGATTAAATTTTTTAATTTAGAATTTTAAAATTTAGATAATTTTTTAAAATTTAGATTAAATTTTGTTATTTAGAATTTTAAATTTGAGACGACGTGCTCGTGACGCACGTGTCATGATGTAGGAGCTGGGAGAAGCAACATCTTCGAATGTAAAAAATGCAACAATGGCGTAACCTAAAAAAAATTAGCAGCACAATTTCCCCCCCATTTAAGTCTAAGGGGGGGGGGGGGCGGAGGCGAATGAATACTCCACCCCCCACCTAAATTTTGAGAATCTCAGTGCTTATATCCCTAGATATTTTCTATAAGAGATGAATCTGTAATTATTCATCCAAATTTAATATTTAGTTTCTTGGAGGCCATGATGCCTACTTTCGCTGTCTAAGTCATAAAGTAAAAACTAAAAAACAGGTGTATATTCTACAGTGCAGATAAGTGGCCAGAGCACAGGTTTCTCAACGACAACCGATATCACCATACTTTAAATTTAACGCAGCTCAAAAGGCTAGTCTTTCACAGCACCACCTATTGGTTCAATACTACATTGGCAACGCTACTTATTTCCGCACTCTTTCAGAGGATACCGCTGTGATAATACAAGTCGGTTTCCATAGTTACATACTTATGAATACAGTGCTGGAACAAGTACACCAGAAAAGTGAAAAACTATGTATATTAGGTATATTAGATGATTAAGCAGGGGAAATTTCAATTGTGGACAATTTTCCTTTCTCATTCCACTGCTCCTTGCCAGTAATGCCGATTGCCAGGCTAGGTATCGACAAGTAAGAAAATGTTTAAGTTATTGGTTTGACTCAGCCATGGTTCAAACTCAGGGATTCAATCCCAAAACCTACCAAAACGGGAGGCGGGTGCTCAACTCATTCAGCGTCCATTTGAGCCAGATTATTAAAAAAAAATACCAATGAAAATAAATAAGTTTGTTATGTAACTATGGTAACATATAACACTATTATATTGCATCCTATAAAAGAGTGCGTATAAATAAGTGGCAGCGCTAATATAGTAGTGAACCAATAGATGCAGCTGCAGATGGATTAATAACGAGACAGTAAATTAACGCATCACGCCAAGCCACATACTCCAGTAATGGACGGGCCTTAGATGAGAAACCGATTGTGGATTGAGAAACCGTGCACTACAGTGTTACAGCAGACTACAACACTCAACAATTGGCGAAGAAAAGAAGTTTCCACGAAAGATTGAGAAGCTACACTCCGCCAGTCTCCGCACTCAGAATCACCTTGGCGCTCAACCGCACTTCCAGCCATGATCCGGGCTATGATGAGATCTGTACCATCTTTTCGCACGGTGATTCCCTGCGACAGCACAGTAAGTATCGCAAAATGTTAAAAGCGTTAAATCAAGAATTTCTATTCACTAAATCATAAAAGTCAATGGTAGAATTAATTAAAGCAGATGGATATGGATTGTGATCGCCAGTTGTGTACTCTGACAAATGGTTGGTTGTGGAGTTTTACGTCCTGGCAACATCTAAGGTGATATCAGGACTGGCCCTCCAGCACAACTTCTTATATATAACTTTTTATGTAACCAAACACGTGTTGGGAGAGTGATCGGAAGGAACTACAAAGGTATCACCACACAATTTCTATTTTGCTAGTTGCTGCGCAGTGTTTTCTTTAAACTGTGTTCAGGTGGATCAAAATTTCTGGGGGTTAACATTTCATTTCATCGAAATACATCATTCGTCAGTGCTGAAGCACTGGTCTTCTGACCATGCAGGGCAACAGTTTATTGACACAATTCTTTTGATAACGATAATAAATGTTAGTAACGGGATGGAGTATGAGAATGGGGAAAGTGTTAGTGATATTTTATTGAATGTTTAGGCTTCATTTGCTTTTATCTATGGTATATAATTGTTTGTTTTAAATACTCTCAGCATGAGGCAATGTAGCATATGTAATCCGGACGGGAGTTTAGGTAATGCAGTGCACGGGTAATTATGATTTAAGTTCCGGCCGAGGAGGATGGGGAGAAGGGAAGTGGGTGTTGGCAGAGTGTTATTGGTTGAGCGGGTTAGCCGCGGGTAGGTTGCTATAAGTCGGTTGGGCAAATAAAGAGGGGCAGAATGGATCCTGGTGTTGTTGGAATGGGGGTGGGGTGGGGTGGGGTGGGTTGGGAGCTGAAGCACTGGTCTTCTGACCATCCATGGCAACTGTTTATTTACACAATTCTTTTGATGACGATAATAAGTGTTAGCAATGGGATGGAGTATGAGAATGGGGAAAGCGTTAGTGATATTTTATTGAATGTTTATGCTTCATTTGCTTTTATCTACGGTATATAATTGTTTGTTTTACATACTCTCGGCATGAGGCAATGTAGCATATGTAATCCGGACGGGAGTTTAGGTAATGCAGTGCACGGGTAATTATGATTTAAGTTCCGGCTGAGGAGGGTGGGCAGAAGGGAAGTGGGTGTTGGCAGGGGCGCATGAAAATGACAACGCGTCCAGTGCGGCGGAAGTAAATAGACTCATGAATATTAATTTTGACCTATATATATGATGGATGGACCTTGAACTTGCTAGATTATGGCGTCTGACCCGTCTGAATCCCCATCTGAATGGCAAAGTATATTTCGGTCTTCCTTAGCTATACAAAAGGGAAAGGTGTAAATGCAGGAATATAATTATTATAATAGGTTAAGTTAGTCATTTTAACAAAGCATGTTGGTTGTATACTTTTCCCCTACGTTTTGTGTGGCTATCGCTGAAAGCTGGGGAGAATGCAAATGTCATGTGACTATGAAAGCAGCTAATGACGCCCGGGGAGTGTTCATATGTCATATATAGGTCAAAATTAATATTCATGAGTCTATTTACTTCCGCCACACTGGACCGGTTGTCATTTTCATGCGCCCTGTTGGGGCCAGAGTGTTAGTGGTTGAGCAGGTTAGCCGCGGGTAGGTTGCTATAAGTCGCTTGGGCAGATAAAGAGGGGCAGAATGGATCCCGGTGTTGTTGGAATGGGGGTGGGGTGGGGTGGGAGGGGAAAGGGTGTGGGTGTAGAGGGGATCAAAGGGGCAGAGCAAGAGAGGGCAATCATTAGGTCTGGATTTGAAGACAAATACACAGGAATGTGTAGGCACAAAAGTAATTAAGAAGACAGCTGACCACATAGAATTGGATTTGGCACCGTGCCAGTTAAAACATATTAGCGATACACACAATCTGGAGTATAGAACTGACGATATCAGTCCATGTCCAAAATCCTAAACAAATTATATTATTTTAAACAATGCAAATTAACATACTGTCACGAACTAGTGCCACATGGCTAAAGTTGCATAGTCAGATGGTTTTGCGCTTCTGTCATTTTAAAATCTTTGTTAAAGATAAATATATTAGGTTGGTCATTATAGTCTACTTTAATTTAGACTGAAATAACTTCTAGAAGATAATTGAATTTGAAATAAAAACAAGCAAGGTTAAATCTGGTGTACACATAAGAAATCTGGACAAACTAGGCTCCAGCAGAAAGAGGCTTTTAATTTTTTAATTAATTATTGTTTTAATTAATTTTTTTTTAAATTAATTTATTTTTTTAAATTAAATAATTTAACAAATTTAAATTGACCACTCCCTTATATACAGCAATACATGTTTAATAAGTGCACCAGTATCTAAGTTGGATATGCATGATCAAACTTAAATAATGCTTTTGATTGCAAAAATTGTATGCTTTCATTAGACTATGCAGCTTTAATATATTAAAAATATATATTTAGAGAAAGCCTTAGAGAACAATTCTGCAAATAAATAAATATTGTGAACAATTCTGCATATAAATGTATATATTGTGAACAATTCTGCAAATAAATATATTTTGCGGGCAATTCTGCAAATAAATATATATTCTGAACAATTCTGCAAATAAATATATATTGTTAGACAGAGCTAGGCAGGTATGAATGAACACAGAGGAGGGCGGAGATGACATGCCATCCATAGTTTCGTATATAGAAAATATATTAGCAAACAGAGAAAAGTAATAAACAAGAACTATTTAGACTTACACAATTAATTATATACAACATATATGTTAATATTCCTGTTGATTTCTCTTTTTCAATATTAAGAAGTTATTACCGGGGATGACTATCAACCAAGGTTAATAATAATAATAATAATAATAATAATAATAATAATAATAATAATATAATTTCAATACAAAGTTTGTTTTATTTAACGACAGCTCTAGAGCACATTGATTTTCATCATCGGCTATTGAACGTCAAACATATGGTCATTCTGACATATTTCTTTGGAGGAAACCTCCTTCCGCCACAAAGGCTACTCTTTCCGATAAGCAGCAAGGGGTCTTTTATATGCATTTTCCCATAGACAGGACAGCACATCCCGCAGTCTTGATGAACAAGTTGTGGACCACTTGTTGGAATGGAAAATAGCCCAAACTGCAACTGTGTTTCACTGAGCAGGATCGATCGGATGACCCACACCTTCACAGGTAGACACTCTATCATCTGAGCTATGTCCCACTCTCGTAATTTCAATACAGTGCCCTCACTAGTAGGAGCCATACACCTGTCTTTTTCTGACTCCACGTAAAGATTAACTGAATTAAAGTAGAAAAATCACCTACATATTTGTCTTTACATGACTCCACATGAAACAAAAGGAAAACAAAGGGGAAAAACCATCCATACGTCCGTCTTTTTTTCTTTTGAAGATTTATACTGCCTATTATGGATAAGCCTGAATAGACTTGTTTTCACCATTAGACAATTTGTCGATAGAAAGCCTGAGCCTACACTGTTACCGACCCAAGGGATTTTTAACCTCCCACACCACATAGACATGGTATGAGAGCAACTGGCCTTTGATGACGCTGTAAGTTATCCACAGCGGTGGAAATCCAAATTGGCAAAGGGGGGGGCACGGGGAATCGAACCACCCGACCTTCAGATTAGGAGTTTGACCTAGAAAAAAGTCAGACACTCTAACCACTCCGCCACAGAGAACACCAATATGGTCATTCTGACATAACCCTATTCACGCACACACGCGCACCAGGCGAGGAAGTGACAAGTATCAATTTTTAAGTCATTGGTTTGACTCGACCAGGGTTCGAAACCACGACCCCACGATCTACCAACATGGGAGACGGACGCTCTAACTCATTCGGCTATCCCGTCCTGTCCACTTTAAAATGAATCTTTACCTGACTTAACGTAAAAACAAAGTGGAAATTAACCTATACACTTCTCTTTATTTATCTGACCCCAGGTAAAAATTAACTGAAAAAGTAGAAAAATCACCCATACATTTATCTTTATCTGACTCCACGTAAAATTGAACTGAAACAACGTTAAAAAAATCACCTATACATTTGTCTTTACTTGGCTCCTAGTCAAAACAAAGCAAAACAAAGTGAAAAATCCCTATCTGACTTAATGTAAAAGCAAACCGAAACAGTGCGGAAAATCATCCATACATTTGCCTTTACCTGGCGCCACATAAAAATAAACCTAAACATAACGGGAAAATGTACTTTCCCAACTCTATATATGATAAATCAACACGGATAACTTGAACAATGTATCCGTACCAGTGGCTCTTCTGGGTTCTTGCGGATGCCAACCATCCGGATCGCATCAGATCTCGGTATATCTTTCAACTGCAGTGGTGGTGCGAAGGTGGGAATGAAGTCTGGGAGGTCATCAAAGTTCTTCGCAGCGATGTTATCATTGGCATTGAGGAGTGCCTGCAAGAAGAGCAGTGAAGATGGTGATCTTACGCGATGTTGGCAACAAAATTGGTTGGTTGGTTGTTGGAGTTTTACACCCTCGCAACACCTAAGGTCATATCAGGACGGGTACCGACTTGTGACAGTGCACACTCATGGTGACTTTTTAGTTCTACCCCACTGGGAGACCAGGCCGCCAGTACCATGAACTGATATCCCACTCAGTCACATTATTTTGCCACCGAGCCAATCAATCGAATTTGAAAAAAAAGAAAAGACAAAATTCGATAGTAATGGTATGGAATGAGCGTGGGCGCTCATTCGGGTTCATTGCTGGACACGGCGGGCCTGAAGCTTTTTAAGTCATTGGTTTGACTCGACCAGGGTTCGAACCCACGACCTACCAACATGGGAGACGGACGCTCTAACTCATTCGGCCATCCAGTCTGGTCCACTTTAAAATGAACTTAAGTACAAAGAGAATAAAAATCAAATCAAAATTCGCCGAAAAATATCAACACTTTATTAAATGATAAAAGTTGTACTTTATTGTCAGCCCCCATTCACCCCTGTTGTACGCTTTGTACAACCGTGAAAAAGTTGACAACTTTGGACGGCCCCTAAACAATCAAATTATTTTGGCTAGAGAACGCAGGCTGACCTTGAAGTGTGGGTTGGCGATGAGGCTGAGCAGTTCCCGGATGTGCTGGTTCTTGGTGGCGTGAGGCTCCAGCTCTTCAAGCAGCTCTTCGAGCAACTCGGTGTTCTTGCAGCTCACCGCAATCGAAGGCTCGCACTGCAAGGTGTCGTGCGCCTGTAACCGGAAGGAGAAGCCAGTGAGTCACGACTGAGTAAACGCGGTTATGGATGACTTTGAGTAACTGAGGTTTTACTTTTATGGTGCAAACAACATTTGATGAAAGAGCTTCCTATGTGTTTGTTGTTTTAATTCCTAGCAACATCTAAGGTCATATCAGGATGGGTACTGACTCATGACAGTGCACACTCATGGCGACTTTATATTGCTGCCCCACTGGGAGATCAGTCCGCCGGCACCATGACCCGATATCCAACTCAGTCACATTATCCTGATACTGAGCTAACCAGTCCTTGCCCTATCCTATTAATACGAGTGCCAGGCTAGGAAGCAAAGTATCAATTTTATAAGTCATTGGTTTGATTCGACCGGGAACCAAACTCCTGATCTCCCACACGTGAGGCCCGCGTTCTACTGATTCGGCCACCGCGCGCGGTTGTGTTTTACATTGGTGAAGCGGTCTCACAACCATCCAGTCCTTTGGCCTATCCTATCAACACCAAGCGCTAGGCAAGATAAAGACAAGTGTCAATGCTGTATGGCATTGACTTAACACCAGGGATGATAGTCATTAGTGGTGTGGGAGGAAAAAATCTGAAATTGACGGTGGGCCATAATAGTAATACAGTCCCATTAATGTTTGTTTGTTTGTTGTTGTTTTACGTCCTGGCAACATCTAAGGACATATCAGGACGGGTACCGACTTGTCACAGTACACACTCAAGGCGATTTTATAGTGCTGCCCCACTGGGAAATCAGGCCGCCGGCACCATAACCCGATATCCCACTCAGTCACATTATCCTGACACCGAGCTAACCAATCCTTGCCCTATCCTAATAATGCCGAGCACCAAGCTAGGAAGCGACAAGTATAAATTTTTAAGTCATTGGTTTGACTCGACCGGGAACCGAACTAGCGATCTTCCGCACGCGAGGCCTGTGCGCTACCCATTCAGCCACCGCACCCGGTTAAAGTTGCATAGTCCGATGAAAAGACCAAATTTCCAAAACTAAAACAATTATCTAGATTTGATTCTACACATCTAACTTAGATACTGGTGCATTTATTAAGCATTTGTCGTCACATATAAGGGAATACTGGCTCAGTTTAATAGAATGCTACTGCAGAAGCCTATGGTGTCAGAGTTTTGGCAAGCTTGCCAAAATTAATTTAGCATGTTTGCACTTCAAATATATCAAAAGTTAGCCATTGAAAATAAAAGTTACTGCAAACTAAAGTAATGTAGAAAACTTACAGAAACTCAAAACCATTGGACTATGCAACTTTAATGACAGCAGAATGCTCTCGAGGCAGACCTGATCATATGCATTGTGCAAAAGGTATGCTTGGAGAGTACTACATGAAAAGCACCCCCATCATTTTTATTTCTCCTCAAATTGATACCTATATACAAAATGTCCCCAGATTGTGAGAGAGAAAATCGGAAATCCGCCGAAAATTGGAAATTTCTCATCCTTGTAACACTAAGCAGGTGTAGTACCATAACACTAACACTAACAACGCACCCAGTTGCCATGCATTGGATAACTCTTCCTCTTCGAGAGTTTGAAACGCTACTCACCTTGACGAGAGACTGTACGATGGTGTTGTTCATCATCTCTGCCAGGAAGACGACATCTTTGTCCTGCGCGCCAACCGCTGTCTCGAAAGTGGGAGAACTCAGGTTCTCACAGACCAGGTCGAGCGCAGCTGAGCAAATTAGAAGTGGAAGCGAAAGCCAATCAGAGGCGGCACTAACAGCGGCACCCAATAACATTCTATGGAATGTCTAAGTTATATATCAGATAGCTAAAAGATAAGCGTTGGTTGATTGGTTGTTTTACATCCTGGCAGCATCTAAGGTGATATCAGGATGGTTACCGACTTGTGACAGTGCACACTCATGGCGACTTTATCGTGCTGACCCACTGGGAGACCAGGCAGACATGACCTATGATAGCCCACTCAGTCACATTATCCTGACACTGAGCCAACCAGTCCTTGCCCTATCCTCCTGAGTGCATGGCTAGGAAGGGACAAGAATAAATTTTTAAGTCACTTGTTTTGACTCGACCAGGGTTCGAACTGGCACACTTAATAAGCATTTTTGTTTGCATAGAATTATTAACAGAAGGGAATACTAAGTATTTCTCTGTGGCAGAGTGGTTAGTCTCTGACTTTTTTTCGAGGTCGGACTCCTAATCTGAAGGTCGGTGGTTCGATTCCCTGTGCCCCCCAACTCTGCCAATTTGGATTTCCACCACTGTGTATAACTTCCAGCATCATCAAAGGCTGGTTGCTCTCATACCATGTCTATGTGGTGTGGGAGGTTAAAAATCACTTGGGTCGGTAAAAGTGTAGGCTCTGGTTTTCTATCAACAAACTGTCTAATGGTGAAAACAAGTCTATTCAGACTTATCCATTTTATATATATTTTGTAATACAATAATTTAACGAATCTGACCAAGTGCTCGGTTCCAAACCTGAAACAAATGAACGTTATTGCCATAGATGGAGAGGAAATCGAACACACAGAACCAGATATAGGTACAATGATAATCACACATTATCGCCCATAACAATGGGCAGTGCCCGGTGGCAACCTGTCCACCCCTATCTGCAAATTGGCAGTAGCCCACCTTCTGCACCCCACATGTATAATATAGTAGTGAATTTTCTTGGGTTATTTACCCGTAACTCAGCTAAACATGTCATACCAAACACACACAAAAAGTAAAGTAAGGCTTGTTTTATTTAACGACGCCTCTAGAGCACATTGATTTTCATCATTGGCTATTGGACATCAAACATATGGTCAATCTGACCTGCTACCGCCACATGGGCTATTCTTTCCGATAAGCAGCAAGGGGTCTTTTATATCCACTTTCCCACAGACAGGACAGCACATACCACACACAACCTTTGATGAACCAGTTGTGGACCACTGGTTGGAACAGAAAATAGCCCAAACTGCAAATGGGTCCACTGAGCAGGATCGATAGGATGACTAACACCTTCACAGGTGGACATTCTACGGCATGAGCTACGTCCCGCTCCCTGATATACCAAACAAAATCATACCTACCTTTTCCCCACCAACATACAATTATATATATCCGTATATTTACAAATCTTATACATATATTCCTCCTCTGTGAGAGGCACTGGGGCTGGGGGCACCCGGGTACATTCAGCGCCCCGAAGGGGAGGTGGGGTGGGTGGGTGGAGGAAACTCCCCCAATGCACAATAAGGAGGAATCAGAATAGGACATAATTCCCCTCAGAACTTATACTCGCATAATTTGTTATACATTACATATATAGCAGCCGAGTCTATAGTGTATAGTTAGAGGTGAGGAAACAAGCGAGAGACTGAGACTGTGCAGAGCCAGCGGTGTATATCAGTTGCTGGTTTCGTATCGGTAAGCAATTATTACAGAAATATACAATTTGGTGGCTTCATTATTTATATCCACATAATAAATTATATGGTACATATCTAGCGGCCTTATATATAAAAATAACATATATATATAATAAATAGATGCATTCACTATATAATTTATATACATATGCATCACTATACATATTAGATAAAGGATTCACCCGGTACTCGCAGTACACGGGTGAAAACCAGCCTCATATAAAAACGGTAAAAAAAGCAGGTTAATGAAATGAGAGCCTAATTTCACAATCTAAGAAGCAACATTTATTTTTTTGTAGATGTCTTCATATTTACCCACGACCTTTGAGTTGAAAAATATAATAAAATAGCTAGTTTAATACGATTTAAAATTGAAATCGATGGCATGCTATGGCCGCCATCTTGGATTTTTTCATTCTCTCCCACTTCACCAAATCTGTCCCAATATAAGTAACCATTTGACACTGGAGCCAGGCATTCTACTTCTTGTTCCATACTAAAGCTATTTTCGGCCGTATTTAGACTACGTTGGTATTCACCTGTGTACTGCGAATGAATACCAGGTGAATCTTTTATCTATATACATATATACTTGTGTGCATATATATATATATTTAGAAGAACAATATACACATAGATAACTTTGCTCAACAAAATAGTTTGCGATAAAATATCTGCACATGTGCAGCGGTAGTTAGCGCTAGTGTTACCCATCATGCCCCGAGAGGAGGGAAGCGGGCTGATCTCCAGGGCTTTCTTGCAGGGAGTGGGTCCGGTGTCGACCACCATTTTGGAAGGCATTGACTGGCACCGATATAGGATCAAAATAATGATGCGTTCTTTAGTTTTGGTTACATTAGGAACATCTTTCTAATGCTTCTCTGGTGAATTTTACAGATGGAGACAATAAAACAGAACAAAAACCCATCTGTTTTTTTTGTTGTAAATACAGTCAATTGCCTGTGACATTTCTTTTGGGGAACTACTGATAACGCAGTAGTACCTTAGTAGGCTTAACCCAGTGTAAGGTGCTGGCACCTGGCGGCTCAAATCGGCACTAGCCAAAAATTATGGTGCTGCCACCTAGTGGTTCAAGATACAACAACTGCTAGATTTAAATAGCAAAGCGCTTAAAAGTTTTCCAAAAATGGTGGTGCTTCCCGGACCCAATAACAAGCTGGATCTGAGAACGAGGCTGAGAGCGGGGAAAAGGAGACATGCAGAATATGAGGTATGCAACCATATCATCAAAACCTAAGGGTCATGCCAGGCTTTCATCATTCTCAGTTATGCACAGACTACCCAGAAAAGTAAGTTTGTTTGTTGTTGTTTTACGTCCTAGCAACATCTAGGGTCATATCAGGACGGGCCCAGAAAAGTAAAGTAAACCTTGTTTTATTTAACGATGCCTCTAGAGCGCATTGATTTTTTTATCGTATCATCGGCTATTGGACCTCAAACATATGATCATTCTGACATTTCTTTGGAGGAAACCTGCTGCCGCCAGACAGGCTACTCCTTCCGATAAGCAGCAAGGGGTCTTTTATATGCACTGACACAATTTTCCATTCAGCCAGATTACCCTGACACTGAGCTAACCAGTCCAGGCCCTATCCTAGTAATGCCAAGAAGCGACAAGTACCAATTTTGTACGTCATTGGTTTGACTCGACCAGGATTCGAACACCCGACCTTCCCCACTGGTAGCTTGTGCTCTTACCGATTTGACCAGAGCGCAGGCTTTAGGCACGGAAGGTCGAATCCCGGTCGAGTGAAATCAATGACTAAAAAATTAAATAAACTAAAATAATACAATAAACCTGCTTTTATAATTATTATAAACTCTCTTTGTGCCCAATTGAAAATGACCTTGAACATTGAAAAATAAAAACCACACATACAAAGAAAACCACCTATATTCTACCACACCAATTGGGTACCAGGTCAGAGAATGGATACAGGCCTTGTGTAATATTAAAGCTACGATTCCATATATGCGGTATGCGAATGCGACAAAAAATGGAAAAGCATGTAAATGCACGGTGGTGCTTCCATATGTCTGGTTGCGAATGCGAATATGGCAGAGTGGATCACTCAATGCCATTAACAATGGACCGATCGTTGCGAATGAGTTTTTATCGCATTCGCATACCGCATATATGGAATCTTACCTTAATACTGTAGAATATAAAACAAATATATATACAAATCTTAATTTTATTTTTAAAGAAGGAAAAAAAAAGTCAGACTGGGTAAAATATAGGTCACAGCAGGGGTAGCACACTACAGGTCACAACAAAGGTCACGTAGAGGGTAACTGGAAGGAAACAAGATTAGTTTACTACCTGAGATCAGTGTGCACGGATAGAGGTGAGATGGTGATGGGCTAGGTTACATTGGGTCAACACTGCCCTGCCCCCTGGTGACACTGACAGGCACTAGACAAGGGTGAGGACTGGCATGTGGCGCCCCCTATGACGCACTTTGCCATGTCTCCCTATTGGAGAACTCGCTAATGGAACTGGCATGCCAGAACTGGATGTATGGATGTGTGTGTGTGTGTGTGTATGTATATGTGTGTGTATGTATATATGTGTGTGTATGTATATATGTGTGTGTGTGTGTATGTGTATGTGTATGTGTGTGTGGGTGTGTAATATAACATATACATCAAGTTCACCCCACTCTTCCACCAGAACATCTTATTCACGTTGGAGTAGGCAGGGGTGGGGGAGGGGGGTAAATATACAGTAAAACCACTCTAACCGACCACCTCCACAAACCGACCACTCCCCTATATCGACCGCTTTATTTGGGTCCAAACAATACCATTGTAACCATATTCTAGCTCCTTATACCGACCACCTCCCTAAATGGACCAATTAAAGTCGGTCCCATGGTCGGTCGATTTAGAGAGGTTTTACTGTATATTATATACAGTAAAACCTCTCTAACCGAAAACCTCCAGATATCGACCACTCCCCTATATCGATCGCTTTATTTGGGTCCCAACAATACCATTGTAACCATATTCTAACTCCCTAAACCGACCACCTCCATAAATGGAACACTTACGGCCGGTCCCAAGGTCGGTTGATTTAAAGCGGTTTTAGTGTATATTTGATACATTATATATAATAGGTATCTATTTATCGTCATGTATATAGTCATTCTTTATGCAGTTATTATACATGAATACATATGTTTATACATACGTACATGTACATCAACATACATAGAAATAAAGATGCAAATGAACAGTACAGGCACACATACCCGTATACTTGATATAGCGGTCAGTCGGTAATTACAACCCTAAATGGAGAGCGGCAGTCAAATAATGAAAGCAGTCTTTGTCGCATCGCGACCAACAGCATGATGATGATGATATATGTTTTAAGTTAATTATATGTTATAACTTATTTATATATGTTATAACGTATTTGAGCCTGTCTCAAAAGGTGATAACTCTTCTTTTTTTGTCCATTGTACCGATTGACATAAAACAGCAAAGAAACGGTTACACAGAAAACACAAGGACATTTGCTTCAAATCAATATGTATTCTATTGGGATTATGAAACACCATGTAAAAAACAAATCAGTTTATCCTGAGCAAATGCATAAGCAGATATTATGTTGATTGATACAATGTACAAAGTTTTGTCCCATATTGCTTAGCACCTTATTTATATATGTTATATATATATTATATATTTTATATATAAATAGTTAGTTACAGGGGTGCCTTCTGCTCAGCCAAATGACTAGTACCGTACAAAGCAGGGTTCATACAAAAAGCCGGCCACAAAATTCAAGAATATTTTCAAGGAGACACACATTTCGATACAAAAATCTTATATAATTTACTCAAAGGTATGTATTGTTGGGAAACCAATTCCATAACAGTAATTGACAGGAGAGGAATGTGTCAAAAAACGCATTCATCTCAATTATCACGTGACATGTTGTAATTGGGGTTCATACAAAAAGTTGGCCACCAGATTCAAGAACATTCACAAAAATACAGCCAAATTCAAGAATATTCAAGAGTACTCGAACCAAATATCTAAATTCAATAACATTCAAGACTCTCGGGCGATGTGAACCATGGTATGAAATCACTAGGACACATAATTTTGTAATAAATAGCAAAATAGCCCTACATTTTTGTTTGTTCAGGGATGAAAGTGGTCTCCGGGAAAAAAAGCAGAAATGCTGATATTCTCCCATAGGTTTAGCATTGTCAGGGAATCGTGGAAAAATACCGGAAGTCAGGTCTCAACTAGCCTTGTGGTTGTTTTATCGCCCATATCAAACAGTTTCTTGCTTAGGTTTTATGTTCTAACTACATGTAAGGTCATATAAGAACGGGATTCGAACCACCCAACTGTTGTCATATACATCCCATCTTTGGGAATTGTGTTTAACGTTAATCGGTAAATATAAGAAATCCCAGAAATCCGCGGAACCGCGGAGGTCTTTCATCTTTGTTTGTTTGATTAACGACCCCCAGCACAAAAAGCGGAAATATCTCTACATGTGCAATAAATCTTTTTTTAAACCTTGATAGTATATATATGTATGTGTAGACATCATAATTGTTCTCGTGGGCAGGCTAAGTGACTTGGAATTTGCATAAACTGATTATTGAAATATTTAAAATTTGCACAAAGTGTCCAATAAAATATCTATAATTTGCAATGTGGTCAATAAAACAATTAAAATTTGCACAAACTGGTCATTAAATCATTTATAACTTGCAGTCCGGTCGATAAAACAATTAAATGTGCAGAGTGGTCATTAAAACATTTGTAACTTGGTGAGTGGTCGATAAAACAATTAAAATTTACAGTGTTGTCAATAAAACAATTGAAATTTGCACAAACTGGTCATTAAATCATTTATAACTTGCAGTACGGTCGATAAAACAATTAAAATGTGCAGAGTGGTCATTAAAACATTTATAACTTGCAGAGTGGTCGATAAAACAATTAAAATTTACATTGGTGTCAATAAAACAATTGAAATTTGCACAAACTGGTCATTAAATCATTTATAACTTGCAGTACGGTCGATAAAACAATTAAAATGTGCACAGTGGTCATTAAAACATTTATAACTTGGTGAGTGGTCGATAAAACAACTAAAATTCACAGTGTTGTCAATAAGACAATTAAAATTTGCACAAACTGGTCATTAAATCATTTATAACTTGCAGTACGGTCGATAAAACAATTAAAATTTACTGTGTTGTCAATAAAAACATTAATAACTTACAGTGTAGTCATTAAAACAGTTATAATTTGCAGTGTGGTTAATAAAACATAAATAATTTGCACAGAATGGTCATTATAATTTTATAACTTCCACAATATGAATATGACACAAAGTTGTCATTAAAATATCGATATTTTGCACAGAAGTCATTAAAATATCTATATTTTGCACAGAATGGTCATTAAAATATTAATAACTTACACAGAGTGGTCATTTTTATTTTCCTTTAAACACTCTTGTTCTTTGCATCGAGTTAGTTGAAAACACATCTAATTAGTGAAAGACTTGAAACTTACCCCGACCTGATTTGTCGGCAGCGACAGGCATTGTTTCCCTGTACCCCTGCACGGTGACTGAGGATGTCTCTTCTTAAAGTCGACCTCTCCAAATTCACTGTCACGTGACGAAATGAAGAGCTTCTGCGAAAAAAGGAAAAACGTGGAGAAATATAGCTATGATATTGGCTGTTGGTTGGTTGTTGGAGTTTTATGTCCTGGCAACATCTCAGGTCATATCAGGACGGGTACCGATTTATGAGAGTGCGCACTCATGGCGACTTTATAGAAATTCACCTGCATTCACAACAGGGCAGGCCCAACACAAGTTTTGTTGTTTGTTTGTTATTGTGTTACATCCTAACAACATCTAAGGTCATATCAGGACGGGTACCAACTTGTGACAGTGCGCACTCATGGCAATTTATAGTGCTGCCCCATTGGAAGATCAGGCCGCCAGCACCATGATCTGATATCTCACTCAGTCACATTTTCCTGACACTAAGCCGACCAGTCCTTGTCCTATCCTATTAATGCCGAGCGCCAGGCTAGGAAGCGACAAGTATCAATTTTTAAGTCATTGGTTTGACTCGACCAGGGTTCGAACCCACGACCTACCAACATGGGAGACGGACGCTCTAACTCATTCGGCCATCCCGTCTGGTCAACACAAGTTGGTGGCTGACCCAACACTGATCAGTCACCAATACAGACCATCGCCAATAGCCTACGGGGTAGAGTAAAATGTTTCAGGTAAAAAAAAACAACGAAATTGGTGTTGATATTAGCGAATAGATAGAAAAAAAAACCACATAGAATTAGACTGTTTCTTCATTGGGGTTTTATGTCCTCGATATTTTTCAAGTGACACAAAAGTCGTAGAGAAATCACGGAAATCTGTCATCCTTGCAAATAACTGAAACACTAAGTTATTAATTATTTAAATCAATTACAGTAAAACCTCTCTAACCGACCACCTCCACAAATGGACCACTCTCCTATATATAGATCGCTTTATTTGTGTCCCAACAATACCATTGTAACCACCTCCCTAAATGGACCACTTAAAGTTGGTCCCAAGGACAGTCTATTTCGAGAGGTTTTACTGTACTTTCATTCCGAAATATTAAATGCATATTTACAACGAAGAATCTAATGAATCGCTAATGGCTTAGGTTTACTATTTAGTAAGATTGAGTCTTACTTTCATTGACCTTTAGGAAAATTAACTAAAAGTCAATACAAGTTTTACAGCATATGAGCGTATAGAGGGAGTGCACGTGACGTCAACACTCAGCGGTTAGCCATCTTGGATTACACTTAATACCACTTATGGCGCCCCCTGTCTTATACCAAGAACACTACAGCCACCACTGTGCCTGCCCAGTCGGTGGCCGCCGAAGTATGTGGTGCCACCTAGCGGGTACTGCCCGAACCTTTCTAATTCTTAGACAGAGCATCCAAAGTGTCATCATACTGCGCTTTCGCAACCATGTGAGGCTACATGATTAAAAAAATACTTCACCTCCATAAAAAAAAACCTTTCCCCAGAATTCTTTAGGCCAAACTGCTCAAAACAGTGACAAATAAACCAACAAATCGGTAAATATACACAATGTAAGCAGTTCCAAGCCTTTCATATGTAATCCAATATGGCCACCGGAAGTTGTCTCATTACGTCATTACACCCCCTCTATATGGACCTATATAATAAAGAAACTATTCTAGATAAGGGATAAGGCACGTTAAATTAACTAGAACCCGACTTAGCCCAAGTTAATGGACAGCCTAGTGCAGGCCCACAATATCTTCTCCGAAAAGCTAGGAAAACCAAGGCTTTTTCACACAGACTCAAAGTTGTAGGTTATGCTTACCATTATCCCTGTGTGTAGATATATATATATATGATGTATAATGCATTATGTGAGTATAAAAATATGAAAGGAATTGTTCCTAATTATTGGTATTAATTGATATTACTGATAATGTGATATTACCGATTGTTATACTCCGTAAGACCAAAGACCCTATAATACTAAGACGGCTCACTCCCTATCTCTCCAATGGTAATGTAAATTTCACAATGCCACCTTGTGGTGGGTTTGATCAGCCCGGCTGCTGGTTGGTGTTTCACATGTAAACACATACAATTATATTATACATGAGATAGGTAAGTATGAATACAAATCAATATAAAATTGCTATGAACAAATACACATCATCATCAGCATCGCCATCATCACACATCTTTCACATTCATATAAACATTTATACATATAATATAGCACCTGTTTAACCAAGAGAACAGCCAGCGCACCAAGTGGTGGGTTTGATCATTTTGATTACACAGTACAGGCTGAGTGAGCCGTCTTAGTATTATAGGGTCTTTGGTAAGACCCCACACTTGACAGGTGGTGCCATCTGCAGACCACCTGGCCTCCAACGGGTGTTGACAAGGGTCAGTCGCACCAGAGGATTTTTTCATGTACATACAAAATCTACTGATTAACTGTAATATATAGGCTTTATCTATCTCACATATAAATATTCATGCATTTCTCTGGTGAAATATTAATACATTTGATTGTGGGTAATTTAAGGGCGCAGGCACGAAACCCCACTGCCCTAATTTAACCGGCCAGGTGGCGCCACCTCTCGTCTGGCCGACGAACTAGGCCTGAACACTCCCCGTGGAGCCACCTACCGGCTTTACCCAGAATCATGTTACCCGGATACTGGAGGCACCACACCCTTCCCACCAAAAAGACTCATGACTGCGGATTCAAACCCAACCCCCCACCACAGTCCCATTTCTACTGCCGCCACCATCCAGCAAGGACCTACACCACCTTTTTTCACCCCACCCACCCACACCGAAGACAACAGACACTGGGTAGGGTTGAGGGTTCGAACCCAGCACTCAAGAGACTCTGAATGCTGAGAAAAAGGGAGGGGGTCACTATTGCTCTGTTCCTGATCTATGTGCTTGAAAGAAAAAGAAAAACCACTCTATATGTGACTCCGCCTTCGGAAAGTATGGTTCATTTGAACTGAAGCAGTTTATGTTTAGAATTGACCAAATGTTATTTG
The DNA here is from genome assembly GCA_030323885.1 of Branchipolynoe longqiensis. Classification (NCBI taxonomy): domain Eukaryota; kingdom Metazoa; phylum Annelida; class Polychaeta; order Phyllodocida; family Polynoidae; genus Branchipolynoe; species Branchipolynoe longqiensis. The sequence goes on along the minus strand of CM059203.1, from coordinate 32,392,951 downwards.
TTGAAATAAAAATTAGTAGAGTATTTATCAGTTTATAAACTTTATCATTTATAAATTATAATTAATGTCATTTCATTTCATTTCTCAGCATATTACTCTATACATAAATACATATTTGTAGCCTTTATTTATCTCACTTACTATGACTAGACCTATTCATGTTTCTACTGCACTAGTAATGTTTGATTACTACCTTTATTCTGAACAAAAAAAAAGAAATCAAAACAATTCTGCATTTCGAAAAACAACTGACCCCAAAGGAAGATTTCAGATCAAAATTGTGGACTTGTATATGGGTTGTTTCATGGTAAATGGGGCCAAAGTGTTATATGAGGGTCAACAATGAATATTGTGTATTTTCCTAATTTTGTCGCCGAGTAGCCAACTCTTGTCCATATATATGCTGGTAACATGAAGGAAAAGATACTTGAGGTTACCATTTTGTCAGAAAAACAAGAACTAATTGAGTAGCCAGCCCCAAGTGTGGACTTATTAACCAATAAGTGTGGATTTATTAATCAAAACAACTATTTAAGAAAATTTATTGCATGAAACAATTAATTGTGTAGTAGTGTGCACTGACCTCTCAGGCAAGTAACCACATAGACAGGTAGGCGTGGGTCGTGTGTTGATATCAGGGAGCCTAGGTGGTGTAATGGTTAGCACACTGGCCCGGAATGCAAAGAGATGTGGGTTCGAGTCCCACTCTAGGTGCAATATTTCCCATTTTCATCACCCCCCATGACACTGGTGCCATGACCAGGATCCTATACAAGCTACGCGCTGTATGGTTGTTGAACATACCCTGTGTATGTATGTGTAAGTGCATTGCCTGTATGTATGTAATTGTAAGCATTAAAAGACTTACAATTCCAGGGGGACGAGTGTAGTAGTGTGCACTTACCTCTCAGGCAAGTAACCACATAGACAGGTAGGCGTGGGTCGTGTGTAATGGTTAGCACACTGGCCCAGAATGCAAAGAGATGTGGGTTCGAGTCCTGATCTAGGCGCAATATTTCCCATTTTCATCACCCCCATGACAATTGTAATGGTGTGATCCCCTTAGAAGTATTGAAATGTGTGCACTCGAAATAAATCTGCATAGGATGGTTATATTTCCCCCAATTTTGACTTGTGGATGTAACAGAATTGAAGGGGACGCCAAAAATATTATGTGACATCAATTTCAATTTGTTCTCGTACAGCTTAGTAGGAAAATTACTAGTCATGGTACTCCAAAATATGCTTGCACATGCAACAGTACCAAAGGTTTTCTTGTTGAAACCACAATATTAATCGTATATACTATTGAGTTTGAGGAAATTGGGACGATTACATCAAGATTGGCATGCAACTTGTGTTTATCATTTTGTTCTACAATCCAAGGCCAAAATGTATGTGGTGGATTTTTGGGCAGAGAATGAGTCTTATGACAATGCTACTGACTATGACGTATCATTCTTTGCCTTGGTAGTTGATCTCATATATGATCTTATGCGTAACTGATACTTTGAGAGTGACTTTTGTTTGTGATTGGTTGATTTACCTTTTTGTCAATTATGGACTGTGTTGTGAACAATCGGTCATGGAGTTCCTCACTAAGTAACCACAAATGTTATTTTCATGTCACTTATTTTGTGTCAAATGTCATTTTATTGAATTATATCAATAGAACATGAATTAAACTAGCTTCACTCCAAATTTCATTAGGATATCTCAATTATTAAAGAAATTACATGTATTTTCCTATAAAAGTCACCAATTTCGGCCACAGAAATATATTGTTTCAGGTACTTTACTTTTATTCAAATGGCATGTTATTGAATTATATCAACAGAACATGCGTCACTCCAAATTTCATCAAGATATCTCAATTATTAAAGAGGTTACATGCATTTCCCCATAAAACTTTAAAAGTCACCAATTTCTGTCACAGAAATCTATTGCTTTTACCTTAAATTTAATGGAAGAAAATAAGGACTAATTTCAGAGATGGAAATCACCATAACTTCCTTAATACTCCACCTATTCTCATAATCTTGGTGTCATTTTAAAGGACTTTTCAAGCTCTTTCCAGTGGCGCATGTTGTTTTATTATTGAAGGAGTTTGAATTTTTTTGGCACATACCTACTTACTAGTTAACTGTTTACTAGTCTGTTTAGACTTTAGGTTATTAGATTTAGACCACAATCAAATTATCAATGCTACTCCGACCTAGATAAATGATTCACCCCTACCCTAGTGCCCCTACCCAGAGTAGTGCAAGTACGAGCCTAACGATGTGAATCTTTTATCTAATAATCTCTGCTACTCCTATAACTTACTTAGACTTAGTATAATGACTAATCCTATAACTTAAACTTAGTACTATAACCGAATAGATAAGCCTTATCTATTCCGAATAGTACTCGGTTATATCATGATCATCATCATAACTTTAAATTAAGCCTTAAGGCAGTGTTTTTGGATGTATTTCTGTAACTGTTACACTTATCTATGTTACTGTTAGTACAATGATACTGTTGCCTGAATCAACCAATGCTCACTTCTACTATTGCCTCACATTTTCTCACAAAACCATAAAAATAGACAAAACAAAGGACTTACCCTCCATGCAAGCAAAATACCACGACTGCTTACACCAGAAAATCCCCCGAACAGTGAAGTCAAGTTAGTCCCTCAACTTGGTTCAAGAAAACCAAAACACTGGGGGCGGCTGTTTATGTCAATCGGCGCACCACAACCAAACAAATCAAAGAGGGAATCGGCGCGCCGGGAAATGCGCCGATTTACTGAACCGAACAGGCCGGGAGCTTGACCCAGAAATGGCAACCCACACCTGTCATAAATATTGTTCCAATTTCGTAACGAGGTCGCTTTGGGGTTTTGTCTCTGCCTTGGTGGTTTATGTACTCCAATTCAAATAAAGGTGTGCAAGTTAGATGACTTACTTTAGTTTTCCAGGGGGGTAGAATCGTAAATTGTTTCTTTCCACACAACTTTGTGCCTAACGGGGGCAACCGTTATAGAAACAATACTTTGAAATGTGCGGATATACTACACACGACATTGTCGTGTATCCGTTGATCCTATATACACTATATTATCGTGTAGCTAGTGTGCACGATGGCATCAGTTTGTTTGTTTGTTGTTGTTTTACGTACTAGCAACATCTAAGGTCATATCAGGACGGACGATCCAGACATATATAATTAGATATGCGGGCAAATTCAATATTCAATACCATTAATAATAATTATAATTAATAATATATAATATATTAATAATATAATTATAATATTTTACGTAAATAACCCTGAACTGAAAACTGGCTGGAAGACCAGTGCTTCAGCACTGACAAAAGACTTATTCAGCAGAATAAGCATATTTACCACTAGAAAAATACATTAACAACAGGAACACACACACACACACACACAAACTGTGCACATGCCAATAGGTTTGTTTGTTGTTTGTTTGTTGTTTTACGTCCTATCAACATCTAAGGTCATATCAGGATGGGGACTGACTTGTGACAGTGCACATTCATGGTGATTTTATAGTGCTGCCCCACTGGGAAATCAGGTCGCCAGTACCATGACCCATTATACCACTCAGTCACATTATCCTGACTCTGAGCTAACCAGTCCTTGCCCTATCCTATTAATGCCGAGCACCAAGCTAGGAAGCAACAAGTATCACTTTTTAAGTTATTGGTTTGACTCGACCAGGGTTCGAACCCACGATCCCATAGTCTACCAACACGAGAGACGGATGCTCTAACTCATTCGGCCATCCCACCTGGTTCCCATGCCAATAGGAGATTAAAAGAGTACAGAAGAATATGACCTCAGTGTATATATGGCTATAGGCATAGGCAATTATTCATAAAACTATAAATCACAGAGCACATTTAAGCATGACTGTTCTGCCGTTCACAATACACGTAGATCAAATATAAGGTGAACGACGGCCATATTTAAAACGAAGCAAAGACTGCTTTAGTAAGAGTCCACTGTAAGAAACTTGTAATGGTTCTGCTCCCATGCAGTATTTTTTATATCGGCACAAAGTTACTGAATTAAAGTTTGTTTGTTTGTTGTTGTTTTACATCCTAGCAACATCTATGGTCATATCAGGACAGGTACCGATTTGTGACAGTCTGCACTCATGGCAACCAAATAGGTCTGTCCCACTGGGAAATCAGGCCGCTGGCACCATGACCTGATATCCCACTCAGTCACATTATCCTGACACTGACCCAACCAGTCCTTGCGCTATCCTATTAATGCCAAGCGCCACTCTAGGAAGTGACAAGTATCAATTTTAAAGTCATTGGTTTGACTCGACTGAGACCAAACTCCCGACGTTCCACACGTGAGGCCCCCGCTCTACCGATTAGGCCAACGCATCCGTTGTACTGAAATAAAAGAAATTGCTAGGACGCTAACCAGAGAATGACTGAAGTGTGGGTTCAACTTTGAGTTCTGCTCTGAGCACAATGTTCCCCCTTGTTTGCTAGAAGCCTCTCCTAATGACACATATATAAGTTCATCTTATTCTTTTTCTTTTGGTAGATCATGGATTCAAACCCACAGGTTCGAACCCTCTGCAGGATAATGTGACTGTATGGGATATCAGGTCATGGTGCTGGTGGCCTGGTCTCCCAGTGGGACAGCACTATTAAGTCGCCATGAGTGCACCCTGTCACAAGTCGATATCTGTCCTGGTATGACCTTAGATATTGCCAGGACGCAAAACTCCAATAACCAACCTATTTTTTTCTAACTCGTGTATATATGTTAACACGATCAGATTACATGAGACGGTCCGAAAAGTCCGACTGTATAAGAAACGGGGTGACCTAATTTCCCGCTTCACTAGCACCACCGACTTCTGCACTACTGTAACCTCATGGATGTAGACTTGGAGAACGGAAGAGGTATGTTTGTTAAGTTGTGCGGTGTCGTCGCTAGGTGTCGCCATTGGGTAAACATAGTGGCGCTTCCTGTGGTAAGCATGTGAACTAGAGAACGCACTTTGGCTACATTTGGAATATAATAATAATAATAAAATATTTATTTCCACATGATCAATGTACACACAAGTTGATATTTATATCAGTAATTTTTTCACATGAAAAAGGAGAAAGCAGAAGTACAATACTTATGAGGTGCTTTCCCCATTAAAAAAACCCACAGATACATTGCTTACACCATAGAAGTAATAAATAGAAAAATAAAAGCTAAAAGCATATCAACATTACCCTCAATACTGCAAACCACATCTAAATATTTATGTTCTAGACTACTATCCGATTTCCCTCTGATAAAGCTTAAATATTTTCTTTTTATACATTCGTTGAAACGTATGGATGTTTTTTTAACATTTAATATTATCGTCTGGTGAGTTCCATATTTTTATACCACATATAGATATATACATTGAGACTTTAAAGTTGTTCTTGCAAATACTTGTCTTAGGTTGTTACTCTGCCTTGTATCATGGCTACTATCTGAACTTAATTTGAATGAAGACTGTTGATTTTTTGGCAGTAGCCCTTTGTTTGCATTGTAAATTATCATACTAGATTTGATCTTAACCAAGTCTATTAATTTTAATACATGAAGATCAAAGAACAGCTTATTAGTGTGCTCTGGATATCCAACGTTGCAAACAATTCTCACTACTTTCTTCTGTAGCAAATAAATAAACTCCACATTTGTTTTATACACATTTCCCCATACTTCACAACAATACAATACATAAGGCAGAAATAATGAATAATACAATATTAAGCATGCATTTTTGCTTAGTACATATTTTGCCTTGTGCATAATTGCAATAGTTTTGGACAATTTAGATTGAATCATACTAATATGCTTTTTCCAATTAAGTTTATGATCTATTAGCGCCCCTAGAAATTGACTGACATAAACCATTTCGATATCAGTATCATTTATACGTACAGTAACATTAGATTGTTTTTTATAATTACTAAACAGCATGACATTTGTTTTTGCTACATTAAGCGATAACTTGTTTGTTGCAAACCATAGGTTCAATTTAATAAGTTCTTTGCTTATATCATTGCCAAGTTGAACTAGGTCATTTCCTGACTTAAAGATCGTAGTGTCATCTGCAAATATATGAATGAATTTAAGAAGCGATGACACATTACAAATATCATTTATATATCAAATGAATAACTTAGGTCCCAGAATTGAGCCCTGAGGGACTCCACATACCACATTTGCTAAGTCTGAGTCCTCGTCATCTAAATTTACATATTGTTGTCTATCTTTTAGATAACTAGTACGCCAGTTATTGGCAATGCCTCTGATACCATAGTGATTTGATACGTGGCGAAGGAGGAAGAGGGGGCGGGGGTGGAAAATAAGAGCACTTTATTCATAGTGCGATGAGACATGTGAGTACAGGCAATGCAAATGAACAAAGTACAATAAAAAATCAAATCGAGAACAGTAAGTAAAAATCAAGAACAGTAAGAAAGTAACATCTATGGCAATCAATGTTCATCAGGGGAAAGCCCAGGGGGAAGAAGGAGCCCCAAAGAGCCCTCCACCAAAATGGAGGAGAGGGCGCGAGGGGTGGCAGAGGGGGCAAGGTGGGGGGAGGTACGCATGTACTGCCCCCGAAGTCCAGGTGCCCTGCGCCATAATGTCTGCCAGCGGAACCCCGGCACGCTGGCAGGCCTGGGCGGCACCCCGCCGAAAGTTGTGGAGGGTGAAGCTCTCTGGGGCCGACACAGAGATGGCTCGAAGGGCGCCATCGAGGATGGCCATAAGGGTCCGAGGGTCCAACGGCCGGCCCGAGGGCATGATGAAGGCCGGGTCGCCCGGCATAGCCGGGACAAGGGCGACCGAGGCGTTCCAGGCCATGATGGGGCAGAGCCGGGCCGGGAGCCCTGGGAGGCCGGGATGAATAGGGCGACCTCTCCAGAGGGATCCGTGATGGTCTTGGAACTCCGGAGGGTCACCCGAAGGCAGCCCGGGGCCGCCGCCACGTCGGCACGGGTGATGGTGTGCGGGCCGCCCCGTCCCTCGGGGCTAGGGGAGAGGAGGCTGGACTGCCTCAGCATCCCGTAGTACCTGAAGAGGAGGGCGGCACGAGGGACGAGGGCCGACGGGCCGGCGGCAGTGAGGTAGGCAGCAACGACCACGAGGTGCTCAGGTGTGAGCGGAGGGGCGGCGCGGGGAACGTGCGCCGAGCCTCATTCGCCTCCACGACAGACGTCTCTACTGGAGGCAGATGGAGGCGGAGTGGCTGGAGGCAGCAGCAAGGCTGGGTTATAAGGGCAGGGACCCGGGGGGGGGGTCATTATATAACCCAACGGTCAATGGCCGCGGCAGGCAGGAGGGGGGGGGGGGGGTACTCCTCCGCTGTGAATCAAACGCAATGCAAACATTACAACCAACATTTTTATTAACAAATTATGGTCATTTGTGTCGAATGTTTTTTTCAGGTCAATAAATACACCAATAGTACATTTTCTTTTTCTGAGGTGAGGTAATTTCTTCTGTCAGTTCTAATAATGCCAATGATGTAGACATTTTAGATCTGAAACCATATTGACTGCTACACAAGGTACCATGTTTATCAATAAATGCTTCCAGTCTACTATTGAACAGTTTTTCTAATATCTTTGAAAACCGTGGCAAAAGTGATATCGGTAAGAACGTTGGTTGGTTTCCCATGCGGAAGATTGTGGATTCTGCATGGCTTTTTTTGTTGCACAATCTTGTAAAACAGGAAAACATTTTATCCTTTTTGAGAGCAGCTGGACTGTACCAACTCATATAGTTTACTAAATAAATTCTATCAATTATTAATAAAACTTTTCCTTTTCTATGGGAATGTGTTTCCCTTGACCACAAATATATGATTGTGAGCTTTCTAATTTAATGAGTGTATATTGGCACATAATTGATTGTCTGCTTTTACATGTAAAAGCGATGGTTTGAACAATAAACAAAATTTCTCGCCGTGAATATGGCCTATGCTGCCGACACGGCGTAAAGCAACCACCAATCAATCAATCAACCTAGTACACACCTACCGTTTGTGCGCACCCACCTACCGTATACGATCTAAAACTGCCCGTTTCGCGCACAAAAATCGCTAGGTGTGCGCGGGGAGCGCACACCTAGCGATTGCGATTCGCGACTAAAAACTCAGTTTTAGGGCTAAAAAGGGGCGATTACGATTGCGATTCGCGATTCGAAAAATGAATCGGCCCGTTTTCAGTTTTAAGCGGGTCGGGTCGGGTCGGGTCGAGTCGCGAGGGCCGACACGGCGTAAAGCAACCACCAATCAATCTGTAATCCCCTTTCTCTCCCTGTTATAATGGCCTCCACTTTCTCCAGTCGAGTGATAGGAGTGGAAACCCCCCATTTCCATAGTAAAGTAATAGACCCTACTAGATCAAGGCCAAAAATCCAACAGAAGAAGGAGTCTAATAATTCAAGCTCCCACTTTAGTTGTATAGTCCGATGAAACATAGCATTTTCAAAACCATAAAGGCCCAGTCACACCATACCGGACTGGGGAACCGGACACTGTCCGGTGAACTACTGCAATGTCCGGTACATGTCCGGTGCCCATCTAGCGGTGTCCGGTGGTGTCCGGTACAAGTTTGAACAAAACTTCTACCGAACACCGCCGGACTGACGTGTCCGGTTAGTGTCCGGTACCCATCCGTATGTGTCCGGTACCCATCCGTTGGTGTCCGGTTGGTGTCTGGTTTGTCTGTTTTGTTCGGTGCCCATCCGTTACGTGTCCGGTCCTCGTCCGGTTCTCGTCCGGTACATGTACGGTACATGTACGGTACTTGTCCGGTGGCCTGGCGGCAATTGACCCAATTACGCTCCATTTCAATACATTTCGATACATTTTGTCACTGTACACCACCGGACTAGAAAATTCTTTGTCCAGTGGTGTCCGTTCCTCAATCCGGTGACGTGTGACTGGCGCTTAACATTCAGCTAGATTTTATTCTACATATCAAACTTGGGTATTGATGCACTTATTAAGCATGCCATTAAGTTAGCCATTCAAAATAAAAGTTACTTCAACTAAAGTAAGGTAGCTCATAATAGACCATTTAATATATTTATCTCAGAAAAATGAGCAACTCAAAAGCATTGGACAATGCAACTTAAAGGTATCACGTCCACCAGCAAAGATGAACAACACCTATTCAGGACCCACTTTTCTAGTAAAGTAATATCAGTTAAGGCCCCACTTTCTTTAGTAAGCAACACTTGCTCAGGACCCCACTTTCCTTAAATAAGCAACACCTGTTATTAAACACCCCACTTTCTCTAGTAAAGTAATACCAATTAATACCCCACTTTCTCTAGTTAGTTCGAATCCTGGTCGAGTCAAACCAATGACTTAAAAATTGATACTTGTCGGTTCCTAACCAGGCGCTTGCCATTAATAGGATAGGTCAAGGACTGGTTGGCTCAGTGTTAGGATAATGTGACTGTGTGGGTTATCAGGTCATGGTGCTGGTGGCCTGATTTCCCAGTCGGGCAGCACTATAAAGTCGCCATGAGTGCAGTCACAAGTCGGTACCCGCCTGATATGACCTCAGATGTTGTTAAGACGTAAAACAACACAAATAAATTCTCTAGTTAAGCAAAACTAGTTCAGGACCTCACTTTCTTTAATTAGTTAAATAATCAACACCTATTAAAGACCCCACTTTCTTTAGTGATGTAAATACTAATTCAACATCGTACTTTCTCCAGTAATGTGATGCTGGATCAGTCCCACTTTCTTCATGAGTGATGCCAAATTCGGGACCCCACTTTCCTCCAGTAGCGTCATCCGATGTCAAGGTTCCACTTTCTCCTCTACAACAGCACTAGCTTATGGTCCCACTTTCCACAACGATCAACAAATCTGACACAGCTACTTAAAATTCATGGCGTTTATTTAGCTTCCATGAACAGGTTTCAATTTGGTTAAATCAACTTTTTTTTCTTTCTTCTTTAAAAAACCATTTAAGTTAAAACCGACCGGCTGTGACTTGTAAGTAGTGTCAATTCTTACAACAATATACAACAAAGAAAAGCTGTCACCACATACATATATACAACAGGACCATTACAGAGATAAACGCACATGTACCAACATAAAGTATATATATATATAGATAATATCGTACAAGATTATACAATATAGTTAGTTACATTGGAATTAACAAGATTATGTAGTATTCACATGGAAACGGGTGGCAAAGTTTTGTTAAAATTTCTCTCACCCTTTCCTCATCCCCATTTCTTTTAGTACAGTGCTTTGTACAGACTAAAGCTAAGATTCCTTCTACGCGGTATGCGGTATGCGGCATGCGAATGGGAGGATTCCTTCTACGCGGTAAGCGGCAAGCGTCTCCTCACCACAACCACTACCAGATGTTTCCACTCAGCACCCCTTTGTGTGACTGTTCCGTAATGATCAGTCGCCTCTCCTAGTCTAAAACTAATGGACAAGTGCGACTGATGTTTCTATTCGCATACCGCATGCCACATGCCGCACCGATCGTGACAGGGACCGATCGAGTTGCCGCATTCGCATTCGCATACCGCGTGTAAGGGATGTGGCCCATTGACTTCAAGGCGTTTCGATTTTTTGCCGCATTCACATTCGCATACCGCATACCGCGTGTAAGGAATCTTAGCTTAAGACAGATTTTTTTAGCAGTGAGCGAGGTGCATAGTTATATGTGTATAAAATATACTATAAATTTAGACTCACAGTTAGACTAAGACAAGAACGCATTAAGTGCCGTCAGTGAATATAATCTCTGGCAAGAAGAGGTTATCTGCCCCCTTGGAAAAATTAAAAGATTTTTTTAGCAGTGAGCGAGGTGCATAGTTATATGTGTCTAAATTTAGACTCACAGTTAGACTAAGACGAGAACGCATTAAGTGGCATCAGTGAATATAATCTCTGGCAAAAAGAGGTTATCTGCCCCCTTGGAAAAATTAAAAGATTTTTTTAGCAGTGAGCGAGGTGCATAGTCATATGTGTATAAATTTCGACTCACAGTTAGACTAAGACGAGAACGCATTAAGTGGTATCAGTGAATATAATCTCTGGCAAGAAGAGGTTATCTGCCCTTCGCCAAAATTAAAAGATTTTTGAGCAGCGAGTGAGGCAGTAGGGCAGGCGTGGTTAGTGTGGTGGGGAACCGAATAGGGGCGCCACCGGTCAGAGCATAGCATATTTGGAGTGAAATGAAGGTGTGGTAGAATTTCCTCTAATTTATATTTGAATAAATTTGTTATATATCAGTTAAATGTATACATGTATACATATATGTATGTATATATATATACATATATATATCCATATATATGTATATATGACGAGTTCAGGCACAAAACCATGTAAAGGCAAAATCCCAAAATTGAGATAAACGTTGCAATCAAACATTCAAAAAGTTCATTTTACATTTCTATATTTTTTTTCATCATTCGATAATCATATCATCACAAGAAAAGTGGAATTAGTGAGAATTAAAATTACTTTCATGTAAAATTCTTTTATTTTAATTAAATTTGTGGATTGGCGTTTAGAGGGCTTTGTGCCTGAACTCTTCATATGTTGATGTATATATATATATATATATATATATGCATGTATAAATATATTTGTAGATGCATACATATATGATGACTACTATACATATACAACAATACCTGCAATCAAAGGACAACTCTGCATCCAGAAAAAACGTTGTCCTAATATAGCAGGTGCCACATTATCGGAGGGATAGTCAAAATACACAAGTTGTAATTGTGCATTGACAAATTATTCAAACTATTTGGCAGATTGACAAATTATTTGGCAGAAGGCCGCAAAGCACAAGGGTCTCTAAAGACAGGTTCTACTGTACTGTCTACTACAGCCTGTCTCAAAAGGTGCTAACTCACAGAAACGGTTACACTGAAAACACAAGGACATTTGCTTCAAATCAATACGTAATCTATTGGGATTATGAAACACCCTGTAAAAACAAATCAGTTTATCGTGAGCAAATGAATAAGTAGATAGTGTGTTGATCGTTACTATGGACAAAGTTTTGTCCCATATTGGTTAGCACCTTTTGAGACAGTCTCATATATATCTCCAGGAGAGTGCTAATACTTCAATGCCTCGATTTCGTCAGCGGAGTGACACAAGTATTACTTGAATACTTATCATTCCAGAAAATTAAAATCACTTCTTCTCAAGGGTGGGGGCCTCTGGCCCGTTTGGCTATTATTTTGCCCGGCCAAGGACCTTCGAGCAAAAATAAAGAAGGTTCCCCACCACTACTCATGTGAGTCGCGCTCTCTATCCTTTACCGTAGCCCAATTTTATATGCCTACATATGCATATATATCTCCAGCAGAGTGCTAATACGTCAATGCCTCGCTTTCGTCAGCGGAGTGACACAAGTATTCCTTGAATACTTAGCATTCCAGAAAATTAAAATCACTTCTTTTTTTTGTTTGTTAAGAAATAGGCATTGTTGTTATATATGTTGATTATTTCTATGTACAGAGTGATAAATATGACATCATCGCATGCAATAAGTAGGTAGGCATCAGCATGTCGTCTCAGACATAGCAGTACATATATACATAGTACTAATTATGACATAATCACATGTAATAAGTAGCTAGGCATCAGGATGTCGTTTCAGACATACCAACACATATATACATAGCGATAATTATGATGTCATCACATGTAATACGTAGCTAGGCACGTCGTCTCAGGCATAGCAACACGTATATACATAGTTACAATTATGACATAATCCCATGTAATAAGCAGCTAGGCATCAGCATGTCGTCTCAGGGTAGCAGTACATATATACATAGGGACAATTATGACGTAATCACATGTACTAAGTAGCTACGCATCTGTATGTCGTCTCAGGATAGCAGTACATATACACATAGCGACAATTATGACGTAATCGCATGTAATAAGTAGCTAGGCATTTGCATGTCGTCTCAGGACAGCAGTACACATATACATAGCGAGCGTCATGTAATAAGTAGCTAGGCCTCAGCATGTCGTCCCAGTAAGAACACTACATATATATATACAGAATGACAATTATGACATAACCACGTGCAATAAGTAGCTATGCATCAGCATGTCGTCTTAGGAACAACAATACACATACACATAATGATAATCATGACATAATCGCATGTAATAAGTAGCTAGGCATCTGCATGTCGTCTCAGGTATACACGTGACATGTTGCTATGTAAACAATAGGCACCAGAGAGTGCCACTACTTCCATACCCGTACTCGATTTAGTTTTAGACAAGCTATTTACAGATTCGCAAAGACGTGACCCAATTTACATAATGTGTCAATTTACAGTGCTAAAATGAAAACATAAAGTGATAAAAGATTAAGTACCATATTTCTGCAAATACCAGCTCCTGCCTCAGAGGCAGAAATGCTTGGGTAGTCAGTGAGGGTTTTCATTATAAAGGTTCAGTGGAAAAAAATAACCAACTGTGGCATACGGGGATGTATTTTGATGCAGTATTATGAGCTGATTGCAAACTTTACAGCAATATCATCACTGTCACAATACCTCTACTGTCACAAGAGCAACACTATCACAATACCATCACTTTGACAATACTACCACTGTGACAATACTACCACTGTCACAATACTACCATTGTCACAATACCACTAGTGTCACACTACTACCACTGTCACAATACTACCATTATCACAATACCACTACTGTCACAATACCTCCACTATCACAATACTACCACTGTCACAACACTACCATTGTCACAATAGCACTACTGTCACAACATTACCATTGTTACAATACCACCACTGTCACAATAGGAACAACATTACCATTGCTACAATACCACTACTGTCACAATACCACCACTATCACCACTATCACAATACCATCCCTCTCACAATATTACCACTGCCACAATATGTACCACTGTCACAATACCACCACTGTCACAATAATACCACTGTCACAATACCACCACTGTCACAACACCACCACTGTCACAATACCACCACTGTCACCATACCACCACTATTGCAATGCCATCACTGCCACAATATTACCACTGCCACAATACTACAACTGTGACAATACCACCACTGTGACAATACCACCACTGTCACAATACTACTACTGTCACAATACCACCACTGTCACAATAATACCACTGTCACAATACTACCACTGTTACAATATCACCATTGCCACAGCATTCCAACTCTGGCGATTCATAGTTCGTAACGCGATACTAAAATTTACAACAAAAAAGCCGTGTTGACCGATCTCACATACGAGCCACCTTGATTCGAAAATGAGGTTAGTTGCACAACTGATCCTTGCAAAGCCTTGGTAATGCCATGGCTTGCCTCGCAGTCACACTACACTTGCGACCACTTTGCAACCACTTTGCGAGCGGTCGCTGAGCGGTCGCCGACCAGTCGCTGACCACTTTGGACAATTTTGGTCATAATGAGGTTGCAGTTGCTACACCAAAAACCTACTTGCGACCAAAACCATTTCCAGTGCCAATGACCAGTCATCAAGCGGTCAGCGACCACTTGGTGACCATAACACCGCTGCAACTGGTCAATGACTGGTCGCCGACATTTGTTTTTTTTGCTTTGGTCACAAGGAGGTCACTGGCTTTTGGTCATAAAGTGGTCGCAAGCAAACGCTAGCCGTAGTGTGACTGGGGACTTAGTACTGTGTGCCTGGGTGTAAAGACAGACCAGGTAGTGCTGGTGTTATTCCGATATCTTGTCATGTATTTCCAAAGGAAGACACAGACAAAGACATATTCCTCACATGTACGGCGACAGTTCTGCACCTCGGATGAGTTAGTGGGCACTTCAAGAGCAATTGCAGATCTCTCAGCACCCAGTGCGAAAGGTATGCCAGTATTTAGAGTTGTGCTGGAGAATGTCAGTGCACCTGCAATGGCTCACTGGATATACAGGGTGCAATTGCAGATTTCTCAGCACCCAGTGCGAAAGGTATGCCAGTATTTAGAGTTGTGCTGGAGAATGTCTGTGCACCTGCCACATTGGTTCACTGGATATACAGGGTGCAATTGTAGATCTCTCAGCACCCAGTGCGAAAGGTATGCCATTGTTTAGAGTTGTGCTGGTGAATATCTGTGCACCTGCAATGGTTCACTGGATATACAGGGTGCAATTGCAGATCTCTCAGCACCCAGTGCGAAAGGTATGCCATTGTTTAGTTGTGCTGGTGATTATCTGTGCACCTGCAATGGTTCACTGGATATACAGGGTACAATTGCAGATCTCTCAGCACCCAGTGCGAAAGGTATGCCAGTATTTAGAGTTGTGCTGGAGAATGTCTGTGCACCTGCAACATTGGTTCACTGGATATACAGGGTGCAATTGCAGATCTCTCAGCACCCAGTGCGAAAGGTATACCGTTATTTAGAGAACTTTGTGCTGGGTGAATATCTGTGCACCTGCAATGGTTCACTGGATATACATACAGGGTGTAATTGCAGATCTCTCAGCACTGATGCATTCGAAAGCGAGGCTACATATAAGTGAAGGTGGCGCCTTGTAAATATAAGTGTGAGATTGGTCAATATGTACACTGAGAATTTCACAATATTGAAAATCTACGAAGCCACAGTGAGATTTCATCGCTGGCTAATATAAAAACCACACACAGCTTTAAAAATAAAGGCAAGCAATTTGCTCCCAGTCGCTTCTCATCGATTCTCACCTGCAACTTTAGCTGCTCTGAAATCCTTACTTCTAACAAATCTGAGAAACAATAGCCGTGTTTACACGGGTGATTTAAAACGCCACATATAAAACGCCTTGCCTAGATCGACACACATTTGCCGTGTAAACGCGACTCTGAGGCGTTTTAGGGCTGAATCGCTTCATATGAAACGCCTCATCTATACCACCTCGCGAGGTAGTATAGATGAAACGATTCAGCTGGTTCCCGGCAGTGTTAGGGCCCGATTAGGACGAAACCTAGTGAATGCAATCATATTTAACAGAATTTCCTACTCAAATAATGAAATTTAATTAAATTAACCTTAAATTCCAAGCGCTATTAACGTAGCAGCTTCATCTGAGTCGAATTGACGAGTGTAAACTATACACCTAGCAGTGCTTGCCGGCTACAGGCGCACCACAGGCTGCTGGTTCCCGGTGCCAAAACACTTTTAAAACTCTGCCCGTGTAAACGCACCTCAAAAACGCCTCATATAAATCGCCTTGTCTAGATCGTTTCACAATTCCCCGTGTAAACACGGCTAATAACTCACACAAATGAAGAATTCTCACTTCTGGGAAATCTAAAAAATAAACGCAAATCTGTGTGGGGAGTTGGTGTGTGGTAGGGTGGTTGGTGGTGTGCAAATACTGTATTCTCGCCGGTTAGCGCACATGTGTGGGTTAACGCCCACCACCACACTGGTAAATATTTCGTAAACGCCCACCCATTAAATGCCCATGTGTTGGGTAAACGCCCACCCCCCACTTCAGTGATTTGCCAATTTAAACGCCCAGGGCATTAACCCGCGAGAATACGGTACACGCAAACTCATTTTAATGCCCATATTCTATAACTAATCAACTGTTTATATTCCACTGTTCACCAATATTCTCACTGAGACCAAAAGAGCAAGCAATCTTTCGGAGCTGACATTTGTTATATTCAAGTGAACGAATTTCTGATCAACATAAATAATATTTTAAAGAAATGAAATGTACTGGCATTTAAATGCAAACATCAATACAACTAAAACTTTGAGTAAATTATTGGTGATTTTTACACCCAAGTTTGCAACTGGGGCTATATTCATGGCGAAACCACACAAAATGGTTAGTAATACTTTCTTATTTTGGGGTAAATATATTTATTCTACCGAATAGATTAAAGAAAAGATTAACATTTTTTTTTGTCAGTCATGAAGCACTGGTCTTTGTCACTGTCCAAGTGAGATTTTTGAGGGCAAAAAAGGGTATATAGTGAGTAAATACGCAGGGATGAAAGTGGTCTCCGGGAAAAAAGAGTGGAAATGCGGATATTCTCCCATAGGTTTAGCTTTGTCAGAGAATTGTGGAAAATTCCGGGAAGTCGGGTTTCATGCATATTGGTAAACGCTGACAGTGCTGCGGCATTTGAAGCATGTATTAGTAGTATACGCTGATAGTGCTGCGCTGTTTGAAGCACGTATTAGTAGTATACACTGATAGTGCTGCGCCATTTGAAGCACGTATTAGTAGTATACGCTGATGGTGCTGCAGCATAAAACAACGTAGTATACACTTATATTACAGCTACAGGGAAAATCCCGGAAATCCGCGAAATCGCGGAGATCTTACATCCCTGAAATACGGCAGTACAGGTATTAGGGTATGGTATTGGTAACAATTGCAGCAGTTTATTATACAATCGGCATCACATAGCATAACAGCTTACTGATATGTGCTTACAAGTACCAGTGCCACTGCAATATGATAACGCTGGCGTAGCACGGCCAGAGCAGACGACACTTTATTTGAGCAGAGGACCTTTCATCCAAGCAGACAACCTTTCATCCAAGCCGACGAGCTTTCATTAAAACAGACGACCTTTCATTCAAACTGGCGACCTTTCATCGAAGCAGATGACCTTTTATCCAAGCAGACAAACTTTCATTCGAACTGATGACCTTTAATTGGAGCTGACAACCTTTCATCAAAGCAGACGACCTTTCATCTAAGCAGACGACCTTTCATCCAAGCAGACGACCTTTCATTCGAATGGATGATCTTTCATTGGAGCTGGCGACCTTTCATGCAAGCAGACGACCTTTCATCCAAGCAGATAACCTTTCATTCGAACTGATGACCTTTCATTGGAGCTGGTGACCTTTCATGCAAGCAGACGACCTTTCATCTAAGCAGACCTTTCATTCGAACTGATGACCTTTCATTGGAGCTGACACCCTTTCATCCAAGCAGACGACCTTTCATCTAAGCAGACGACCTTTCATCCAAGCAGACGACCTTTCATTCAAACTGATGACCTTTCATTGGAGCTGATGACCTTTCATCCAAGCAGACAACCTTTCATCCAAGCAGACGACCTTTCATCCAAGCAAACAACCTTTCATCCAAGCAGACAACTTTTCATCCAAGCAGACGACCTTTCATTCGAGCAGACGACCTTTCATCCAAACAGACGACCTTTCATCCAAACAGACGACCTTTCATCCGACCAGACGACCTTTCATCTGAGCAGACAACATTCTATCTGAGCTGACGACCTTTTGTAGCAGACGCCATTAAAAAGAAAAGAAGTAGACAACAATTTAAATGCATCACCCTTTCCTGTCGCCTTTCGCTTCCAGAGTAAAAACTAGGTGATAAAAAGCCGGAATACATTGTCGGCTCAAGTTGTTTCACTCCTGTAAACATGGGAGCAGCGCCAGTGCGCATGCGCCAGCAGTCACGTGACATGCCTGGAGTCAAAGCGCCCCCCAATAGCCGATATCTACTTTTTGTGCTGGGGGGTCGTTAAACAAAGGAGTCAAAGCGAGGCCACACAATGGCTTCAATACTTGAAAAAAATGTGATGTCATCATTGCTATACACATTCCTGTGATCACTTCTATGTGCATTCCTGTAGTGGCGTCATCGCTATATACATTCCTGTAACGACATCATAGCTTGGTACCCTGCCAAGAACAAGTTAGTTCTTAGGCTTGGCGTAAAGCCTGATGTCATCGGGACCAGTGTAGGTGTTCCTCTGTGTGTGCGCGACACTGCGATGGGGCAGTCCGAGGCGTTAAGTCCATACACCCGATTTACGGTTATATTGTGCAATAACTATGTGCCGACATCTCACTTTGAGAGTTTTATCTGAATTATATATATTTAGGGAATGTAAATATTGATCCAAGAATAGATGCCGGTATTGGTATATGTCATAGACTTAATAAAGTGATGGCCTACGGGCTTAATGCCCTGATGATGAGCCACCGCAGAGTAGCGCATGCTGTGTGGAGGAACAACTACACTGGTCCCTTCCTACAGGACTTCCATATATGGCCCAATGCGGTAATTGTTTGTGGCAAGCCTAAGGACTGCTTGTTCATGGCAATGGACCAAGCTAGGGACGTCGTTGCTGCATATGTTCCTATAATGTCGCCATTGCAATACACATGCCTGCCACGATATCCTTGCTCTGCTCAGTCCTCTTTTGACGTCAGTGCTATACACATGCCTGTAATGACGTCATTGCTATACACAATCCTATAATGACGTCATTGCTACATAACTTTGTTGTAATTACGTCATTGCTATACATACCGGGAATGAAGTCACTGCTGTATACATTTTTTGGAATGACGTCATTACTATAAACAAGCCAGAAATTACGTCATTGTTATGTACATCCTTATAATGACGTCACTGTTATTTGTGGCACTGTTGTAATGACGTCAGTGCTATACACATCCTTATAATGGTGTAATCTATTCGCATCCCTATTATGATGTCATTGCTATAGACGCCCATGAAATGACGTCATTGCTATGTACATTCCCTTTATGACGTCATTATTATTAGCATCAGTGTAATTATATCACTGCTATAAGCAGCCATGAAATGACGTCATTGCTATGTACACTCCAATGATGACGTCAGTCACTCGCATCGCTCTAATGATGTCACTTTCAAATACTGACGTCATGCAGCTCGCAACTGGAACAGAGCATGATGTCAATGCAACCTCTGTTTGGAGACAGCTATCTCTATGACGTCATCTGCCGCGGCACCTCCCTTCAAACTTCATGTATGACGTCATCTCTGCGACTCCTCGCAGCGAAGTAGGATCGTCTCGCATGACGTCACAATATCTTTGTGACGTAGATCAATGTTCATCAGCACTGTGGAGACAAAGAATAATCAAGTTTCACCAACATGCATTATACTAATATATAGTCATATGTTATAATATGAATAAGCAATGCTTAGGACCGACCCCCCGATATAACTACAGTAAAGTATTATATGATTGCGCATGTATTTTTTTACTCCACTTGCGGTGTTCGATTAACCCGAGTCACGGTCGTGATCATCGAATACGGCTGTCGTTTCCGCAGAATAAACTATTAATATTTGATTTGTGTACCCATGTTTATGCCAAATTGTTCCTTATTTCTTTTAATTTTGAATAACATCTAAGTTTTGAACTGCGCGAAAGGCCAAATTCTATGGCAGCAGGCATTTGTTTTGATATATTATTAACCAATCGTTGACCCCGAATACCATCAATTGGGCCTATGGACTTAATGTCTTGACAGAACCGTTGCAGAGTAGCATGGAGGAAGACGTACACTGGTCCCAGTGACGTCATTCCACCTGTACTGGAAGTACGGGGTGAATCTTTTATCTACACTACACCTAGATACAAGATTCACCCCGTACTGCTGCAGTAGCCACAGGAGGGGTGCATACCAGCCCTATGTAAAAGCTGGCGAAAAAACGGGTCAAAGAATTGAGAGCCTAATTTAACAAACTAAGAAGCAACAATTATTCTTTACATATGTTTTATTATTTACCCGCTACCTTTGAGTTGAAAAATATAATATAATATATAGTTTAATAAGATTTAAAAGTGAAATCGACGGCGTTCTGCGGCCGCCATCTTGTCTTTTTTGCATTCTCTCCCATTTCACCAACTCTGTGCCTATATGCATAATATAGGTAGCCATTTGATACTGGAGCCTCACTTCCATATTAATGCTATTTTCCCCCGTATTTATATAAGGCTGGTCTTCACCCATGTACTACAAGTACCGGGTGAATCTTTTATCTACACTACACCATGTAATTCCCCGGGGGCTGTCCAGAAAAAAAACACATGTTATCCAAATCCTCCTTCAATGTTCTCTAAACACATTTACAATGTTGAAGACATTTAAAGAAAAAGCATGCAAACTTAACACACCCAAACAAACGAAAAAGGAACATTTGATTTAACAAAAATACAATGCCAAGAGGGCCCAACAAACTAACATAGGCTACTAAACGTACCAACAGACTATCTATCTGCTACTGAAATGCAGACAATCAAATAACTTATCAGCAGCTACTGTGTGGTAAGATAACACCAACACTACAACTGGCCAGCATTGAAAACAAGCCTGGGTACCCAGGCTTACATGCTATGGACAGAATAAATACAGCCTCAATTAAAAAAAACACAAAAAAACACAAAACAACAACAAAGACTGAAAATTATTACAGTAAAACCTCTCTAACCGACTACCCCCACAGACCGACCACTCCCCTATATCGATCGCTTTATTTGGGTCCCAACAATACCATTGTAAGGATATTCTACCTCCCTAATGCCTAGTACACACCTACCGTTTGTGCGCACCCACCTACCGTATACGATCTAAAACTGCCCGTTTCGCGCACAAAAATCGCTAGGTCTGCGCGGGGAGCGCACACCTAGCGATTGCGATTCGCGACTAAAAACTCAGTTTTAGGGCTAAAAAGGGGCGATTACGATTGCAATTCGCGATTCGAAAAATGAATCGGCCCGTTTTCAGTTTTAAGCGGGTCGGGTTGAGTCGCGAGTTTTAGTGCACGAATCGTATACGGTAGGTGTGTACCAGGCATAAGCCAATTAATTACCTCCCTAAATGGACCACTTACTGTCGGTCCCATGGTCGGTCGACTTAGAGAGGTTTTACTGTACTTTGTTTGACAATGTACAATTTTGTGTTCATATTAATTTGATATATATCATTGATTCGCATTTGTAGTCTGTATGTACTACGTCATTGTGTGTCCTCCATGTTGTCATTTATGTTCTGCATTTACTCATTACGTAACTTCTGGTTTAAGTCAGACCTCGTTTTCAGTTACGCACATCTGCATCAGGGATTATAGCGGTTTTAGGCACAAAAAAACCAACCAAAATCAAGCCGAGATTATTATCCCAAAGGCAAATTTCCATTCACACCTATATAAAAAAAACCCCCGGAAATCTGCTTAAAAACGGAAAAATATCATCCCTGTGCTTGATTAGGGTATGGCCTGTGTGCCGACAATCCTGCTTGTCATGGGAATAAAGTTATGTTTTTTTTTTTTCTTGAAGATTTATACTGCCTGTCATGGATAAGTCTGAATAGACTTGTTTTCACCATTAGACAGTTTGTCGATAGAAAGCCTGAGCCTACACTTTTACCGACCCAAGTGATTTTTAACCTCCCACACCACATAGACATGGTATGAGAGCAACTGGCCTTTGATGGCGCTGTAAGTTATAGACAGTGGTGGAAATCCAAAGTGGCAGAGGGGGGGCACGGGGAATCGAACCACTGACCTTCAGATTAGGAGTCTGACCTAGAAAAAAGTCAGACACTCTAACCACTCCGCCACAGAGAACACCACACCTATTCTTGCTTCCTCTT
>CM059203.1:32277923-32365423 GCA_030323885.1 Branchipolynoe longqiensis | reverse complement strand
AATGGCTTCAGTGGTTTCAGCCAATCAGAGCTGTTCTTTTCCATTGCAAATGGCTACCCCCTATGGGGGCTGCCAATTGCTATTGAAAAGAGCCAATCAGAGCTGTTTGTTTCCATTGCAAATGGGAGCCGCCATTTGCAATAGAAAAGAACAGCTCTAATTTGCTGAAGCTACTGAATCTTTCAACCTTTCCATATCAGCCATGTTGAAATACACCACGTGCCCTTGTGGATGGAGCCACAAGACACATTCGAATCATACATATAGAAACCCACTTCCGATCCAAGGCGAATAGGAATTTATAAAGAAATACTTTGATATTCGCATGGAAAGGTCCAGTCGAATATGTCCAATGTGTGTAACATGGCACGCATATTAGGCCTATGAATCATAGAAATATGCAAAAAGTGCATAACATCCTACACACGTATGTGTTTGTAGCAGGGCACACATATTAGGCACATGAATCACAGCATTATACATGTGTTTAACATGGTACATACATTACACACGCGGATCACAACATTATACACAACGTGTGTAACATGGCACACATATTAGGCACATGAATCACATAATTAAACACAATGTGTGTCATGTGGTAACAATATTAGGAACATGGATCACATAATTATACACATGTGTGTAACACGATATACATATTGCTCACATGAATCACAAAATAATGCGTGTAACGTGATACACATATTGTACACATGAAGAGTTCAGGTGCAAAACCATGTAAACCCCAATCCAGAAATGGAGATAAACATTGGAATCAAACCTTCAACAAGTTATATTTTTTATATTCCTTCTTTTTCGTTCATTGCTCAATAAGCATGTGATCATATGAAAAGTGGAATTAGTGAGAATTTAAATTATTTTCAGGAAAACATCTTTTATTTAAACTACATTTTTGGATTGGCGTGCATGTGGTTTTGCGCCTGAACTCTTCACATGATGACAACATTATATTCATGTGTGTAGCATGCTGCACATATTACACACATGAAACACAACCTCATACACAATGTGTGTAGGTAACATGGCGCATATATTAGGCACAAGAATCACATAATTATATACATGTGTGTAACATAATGTACATATTACATATATATATATGGATCACAGCACACACACCCACACCCACACAGTCAGTGGGATTTTATCTCATGAAAAATATTTGCTGGGATAATTTCATTGCAATCTATATTAGAAACAAATGTATGACAACAACATTACCAATACCAAGCTTGGCCTTCAGGAGGCAAGTTTAAAGTATAGGACCTATCGTGAAGGATATCGCTGGGAGGGGCACCGATCCCCCCCCCCCCTCTCTAATCCCCCCACCTCCCAGGGGGGCTGATTAAATTCGGGCTAGGTAGACAGCAACTTTGATATTGCGGAAGACATTTGATGCATGATGGGTAATCAGTATAACCGGACTGGATGGCCAAAAGAGGTGAGCACCCAATTTCCGTGTGGCAGGTCATGAGATTCCAAACCTGACCGTGTCAAGCCCAGGACGTAAATATAAATTTGATACTTGTCGCTATCTAGCCTAGCACTCAGCATTACTACGTAAAGGCAAGGAGCAGTGGAATGAGGAAGACCCAATTCTCCTCCGCGATTGAAATTTCTCATGCTTAATCAATGTGGTGTTCTCTGTGGCGGAGTGGTTAGACTTTTTTCTAGGTGGGATTCCTAATCTGAAGGTCAGTGGTTCGATTCCCCATACCCCCACCTCTGCTAATTTGGATTTCCACCGCTGTGTATAACTTACAGCGTCATCAAAGGCCAGTTGCTCTCATACCATGTCTATGTGGTGTGGGAGGTTAAAAATCCCTTGGGTCGGTAAAAGTGTAGGCTCGGGATTTCTATCGACAAACTGTCTAATGTTGAAAACAAGTCTATTCAGACTTATCCATGACAGGCAGTATAAATCTTCAAGAAAAGAAAAAAATAAAGAAGAAGAAAAAAAAATACATTCAATAATCTCGTCTTTTTTTGTTTAATGCGGAAACAAACTTACCGCTTGAAGGATTCCTGGGGCAGGATGGGGAAGGCGTCGGCCTGGTCATCAGAGGACTTCCCCTCCAAGATCCGGTTGTCCCAGAAGACAGCGCGTGCCATGATCGTCGACTTGCCACTTCCGGTCCACGACGTAGACGGTGATGTGCCACCTGGGGACCGTATTTTATCTCACATAAAATATTTGCTAGGTTGGTTGGTTGTTGGAGTTTTACATCGTGGCAACATCTAAGGTCATATCAGGACGGGTACTGACTTATGACAGTGCACACTCATGGCAATTTTATAGTGCTGCCCCACTGGGAAATCAGGCCACCAGTACCATAACCTGGTATCTCACTCAGTAACATTATCCTGATACTGACCCGAGTTATGCAACACTAGTTCAGGACCCCACTTTCTCATGAGTGCGCACTATCACAAGTCGGTACCCATCCTGATATGACCTTAGATGTTGCCAGGACGGAAAACTCCAACAAACCACCAATCAATCCAAGTCAGATATGTCGGAACAAATCTTGGTCATTGCTTCTTTTGTTTTTTGTTGCTTATTTTCCCTGTGCATAACATATATATAAGTTCATGACAGAACTTGTTTTCAATGCTGAACATTTGACACTATAATCGAACTATGCAGCTTCTCAATCAGCACAGGCTCTTACCTGAACCAGGTGGGCTTCGCGCATTTGCTGAGGATGCTGCGGACAGCGGGGTACTTTGGGGACACACCCGGCTGTGGTCTAATGAGGCGAGGTGTGGTGGGGTGCCGCCATCTGGTGTCGAACTGCGTGGTGCAATGTCGTCTGCGAACAACTCGGTACCGCGTGACGTCATAGTTTCTCGCGCTGAGCAGTCTGCTGCGTCTCGCCACGTCGAACGCTCCTCATTCTGTGGAATCTGGTCTTCGAACATCTGCAAAGAGTTATTTATGTCAAAGGAACGCTGATTGTTAAAGCTGCATAGTTCGATGAAAACATTAACATTTTCAAAACCAAAACAATTATCTAGATTTGATTCTACATATCTAACTTACCGGGTGCGGTGGCCTAATTTGGTAGAGCACGGGTCTCGCATGTGGAAGGTCAGGAGTTTGGTTCCGAGTCGAGTCAAACTACTGACTTAAAAATTGATATTTGTCACTTCCTAGGCAGGTGCTCGGCATTAATATGCTATTGCAAGGACTGGTTTGCTCAGTGTCAGGATAATGTTCCTGGGTGAGATATTGGGTCATGGTGATTTCCCAGTGGGGCAACACTATAAAGTCACCATGAGTGTGCACTGTCACAAGTCGGTACCCATCCCGATAAGACCTTAGATGTTGCCAGGATGTAAAACTGCAACAACCAGCCAACATAACTAACTTAGATAATGATGCACTCATTAAATTGGCAAAGTCCGATGGTTTTGAGTTTCTGTCATTTTCTGAGAAAAATATATTAGATTGATCATTATTAATATCTAACATGCTTTAGTTTGAAGTAACTTTTATTTTAAATGGCTAACTTTTGAGATATCTGAAGCGCAACCATGCAGAAATTATATTGGCAAGCACGCCAAAACTCGATAGGTTTCTACAATAACAGGTTCTATTAAATTTCCTCAGTACCCCCTTCTATGTGTAAACAAATGTTTCATAAGAGTACCAGTATCTAACTTAGATATGTAGAACCAAATCTAGATAAATGTTTTAGTTTTGAAAATTTGATATTTTCATCGGACTATGCAGCTTTAAACATTTGCCGCCATAAATCAAATGCCTATCTCTGTCTATATGTACAAAATAACACCCCTCCCCCATAATATTTGTAAAGCCCTATAGCTACCTGCTATTGTTTATATTGTCCATAAATCTCATTGTTTTATCCATAAAGAGTTAAATGCACAAAATAAGATCCCCCATAATATTTGTACAGCTCGATAGCTACCTGCTGTTGTTTATATTGTCCATACAATCTCATTGTTTTATCCATAAAGAGTTAAATGCACAAAATAAGATCCCATAATATTTGTACAGCTCGATAGCTACCTGCTATTGTTTATATTGTCCATACGATTTCATTGTTTTATCCATAAAGAGTTAAATTGCACAAAATAAGATCCCCATAATATTTGTACAGTTCGATAGCTACCTGCTATTGTTTATATTGTCCATACAATCTCATTGGTTTATCAATAAACAGTTAAATAGCACAAAATAAGATCCCCATATTTGTACAGCTCGATAGCTACCTGCTGTTGTTTATATTGTCCATAAAATCTCATTGTTTTATCCATAAAGGGGTTAAATTGCACAAAATAAGATCCCCATAATATTTGTACAGTTCGATAGCTACCTGCTATTGTTTATATTGTCCATACAATCTCATTGTTTTATCCATAGAGTTAAATTGCACAAAATACGATCCCCATATTATTTGTACAGTTCGATAGCTATCTGCTATTGTTTATACTATTGATACCATCTCTTGTTTATATTGTCCATACAATCTCATTGGTTTATCCAGAAAGAGTTAAATTGCACAAAATAAGATCCCTATAATATTTGTACAGTTCGATAGCTACCTGCTATTGTTTATATTGTCCATACAATCTCATTGTTTTATCCATAAAGAGTTAAATTGCACAAAATAAGATCCCCATAATATTTGTACAGCTCGATAACTACCTGCTATTTTTTTATATTGTCCATACAATCTCATTGTTTTATCCATAAACAGTTAAATAGCACAAAATAAGATCCCCATATTTGTACAGCTCGATAGCTACCTGCTGTTGTTTATATTGTCCATACAATCTCATTGTTTTATCCATAAAGAGTTAAATTGCACAAAATACGATCCCCATAATATTTGTACAGTTCGATAGCTACCTGCTATTGTTTATATTGTCCATACAATCTCATTGTTTTATCCATAAAGAGTTAAATTGCACAAAATAAGATCCCCATAATATTTGTACAGTTCGATAGCTACCTGCTATTGTTTATATTGTCCATACAATCTCATTGGTTTATCAATAAAGAGTTAAATTGCACAAAATAAGATCCCCCATATTATTTGTACAGCTCGATAGCTACCTGCTATTGTTTATACTCTTCATACCATCTCGCCTCTTCCACAAATAATTCAAATGCACCATAAATGCTAAGGCCGGAAGACTAGTTACTGCTTCGGTGATGAAAAAAAAAGATGCTATTCAACTGGAATAAAAAAAAAATTTGAAAATACAATTTAAAAAGAGACAATTTAAATTTTATTTTGTGAAAAAGTTGAGAAAAAAAAGAGAGAAAAAGTTGAAAAAAGGTGTAGTCACCTGACTGGCCGTCTGGCGTTTCCGAGCGTCTTCCGGTCCGCGCACGTTGGAGCTGGCGACCACATCCGGTCCCTGCTCGCGCAGCTTGTCCCGAACGACCTTGGGAAGGTCACGGCCTGTCAGGCTGTACACCTAGAGTAAAGACAGAGATAAGGACGTTTAATTCCAATGAAAATAGAGGGTGTAACCAACTAGGGCTTTCAAATGTGGTATTTCTCGTTTCTGATTAGCTGATTTGGGGGGGGCTGTACATATTAATTCTATGTCCATTATTTCATTAACTTGTGGCATAGCCTTATGTCCACAATGACTTACTGTATGTGACCATCTGTGACCAAAAATGCATGTGCCGCTGTTCGATATGGAAATAAAGCTGTGCAATTCCCAATGCTCCTGTCTCGTTCCTATCTCGTCCGAGCACAATGTTACTTTACTAGTAACACGGGTTATTTGAACCGGCTCGTCCTGGTAACCATGGATACTCAACACTGGCGCCATCTCTCCGAAATTCCTGACCCTAAAGCGGTCTACGCTCTACAGTGTAGTTACTCCCCCCCAAAAAGTGTTTGTTTTATTTAACGACGCATCTAGAGCACATTGATTTCTATCATCGGGTATTGGACGTCTAACATATGGTCATTCTGATATATTTCTTTGGAGGAAACCCACTGCCGCCACACAGACTACTCTTTCCGATAAGCAGCAAGGGGTCTTTTATATGCACTTTCCGACAGACAGGATGGCACATACCACAGCCATGCCGTTATAGATTTTAATAGCCATATTTGTAGTTAGGCATTTTCTGGTATTCGCTAATATCCAGATTTTGTGGTTTGCCATCTTGATAACTTCTTTTGTTATCATTGTAAGTTAGTTTCCTATCAAGATTCATCCCGGGATATCTGTAGTTGGTCTGATAATCAAGAACATTTCCTCCCAAAATTATTGGCTCCTCATTGCCATAGTTGATTTTCTCACTGACAAACACTAGGACCTTCAACTTCTTGTGGTCTATGGAAATCTTGTTGGAGTTACACCAATTATCTAAAGCTACTAGTTTCTCATTTAGCTTATCTCTGTTCTCTTTTCTTATTGCTTCCTGTGTATATCATGGTGTCATCAGCATATAGTTGGAATTTGATTCCCTCTAAGGACTTCTCCAGATCATTGATGTAAATGATGAAGAGGAGTGGGCCTAATACTGAACCTTGAGGGACTCCACAGGTTACCTGTACACTTTCTGATGTTTTGCCATTTACTTTTGTTCTCTGACTTCTCTCACTGATGTAATTCCTTATCCAGTCTAGTGTTCTTTCTCTTATTCCTACTCTTTCTAGCTTTTTTATCAGTGTGTCATGATTCACTGTATCGAATGCCTTGCTAAAATCTATGAATGTGGCAGTTGTCTGTTCAGCTTCATTCATACCTCTCAGTATGTCATTTGTTAGATTGGATATATTAAATAAATTATATTATGTTTGAATAAACTTTAAATGTAAAACGAGAATCTTCTGGGACAGTCATCTTGTTTTTTGCATCCTCTGCCATTTCACCAACTCTAAGTCAAAATAGATAAACACTAGATACTGGAACCAGCAGCTCCGCTTCCTGTTCATACAAAAGCAGATTTTGCTCATAGTTGTCACTCACCCCTACTCTGCGTAGAAATACATAAAGGCACAACACAGTTTGAAACTGATTGGATATCGCAACCTAAACAAAAGCGCCAGCAGAGAAAAGATCATTTCCTTCATCTACCAGACATTCTGACAGCAGCTAGACACACACATGTCCAATGTGACACCACACATTCTGAGCACAAATTGGACTCATCAGTCATCAACAAGTTCACAACAAATGATGAATTGCTGTCGTCATCGCCACCGATTGACAACCAAGATGGGGTAGTAAGAGTGAAGCTTTTATCCATCTCCTGAGTGTACACCTCCAACACATACGCCACCTACCGGCTCCACGCCGAACCAGGCCTTAACCATTAGATTTTGAACCCTGGAGGAATCCCTTCACACCCAACACCCCAACACTGCACATGATGTGGAGCATGTCCTGATTTTGATCCATCCCACCCACCCCATCAGATTTGTTGGTTGGTTGTTGGAGTTTGATATTCCAGCAACAGCTAAGGTCATATCAGGATGGGTACCGACTTATGACAGTGCACACTCATGGTGACTTTATAGTACTTCCCCACTGGGAAATCAGGCCGCCAGCACGATCACCTGATATCCCACTAAGCTAACCAGTCATTGACCTATCCTATTAATGCCGAGCACCAGGCTAGGAAGCGACAAGTATCAATTTTAAAGTAATTGGTTTGACTCGACCGGGAACCGAACTCCCGACCGTCCGCACCTGAGGCCCGCGCTCTGCCGATTAGGCCACCGTTTAGAAAATTTGATGCTTTCATCTGACTAGGCAGCCTTAACACCAAAGGTAACATTGGTGACGTCATCATCCTCGTCATTGTAAGAATCTTGAGAAAAACTATGTATGTCTGTGCTTCTTGAACGATTGCGT
The DNA here is from genome assembly GCA_030323885.1 of Branchipolynoe longqiensis. Classification (NCBI taxonomy): domain Eukaryota; kingdom Metazoa; phylum Annelida; class Polychaeta; order Phyllodocida; family Polynoidae; genus Branchipolynoe; species Branchipolynoe longqiensis. The sequence goes on along the minus strand of CM059203.1, from coordinate 32,357,539 downwards.
TGCAGAAAGATGGATTTTGAAAAGATTGATTAGTAGTTGGAGTTTTACGTCCTAGCGACATCTAAGGTCACATCAGGATGGGCCGTCCTGATATGACCTTGGATGTTCCTAGGACGTAAAACAACAACAAACAAACAAACCATCAGGATGAGTACCGACTTGTGACAGTGCACACTCATGTCGACTTTACAGTGCTGCTCCACTGGGAGACCAGGCCACCAGCACCATGACCTAATATCCCACTCAGTCACATTATCCTGACACTGAGCCAACCAGTCCTTGCTCTATCCTGATAATGCCGAGCGCCAGGCTAGGAAGTGACAAGCATCAATTTTCTAAGTCGTTGGTTTGACTCGACCGGGAATTGAACTCCCGACCTTCCACACGGGAGGTGTGCGCTCTACCGATTCCAAAACCGTGTCCGGTGATTTGATCAAAATTGTTCATGTTGCGGTGGCAACATGGATCATTCTGCATGCGGGATCGAATCGCCCGGCCCAACCATGTTTGTTTGTTGTTGTTTTACATCCTAGCAACATCTAAGGTCATATCAGGACGGGTACCGACTTGTGACAGTGCGCATCCTGGCGACTTTATAGTGCTGTCTCACTGGGAAACCAGGCCGCCGGGACCATGACCTGGTATCCCACTCAGTCACATTATCCTGACACTGAGCACACCAGTCCCCTCAACCATGTCTCGATGGCCGCCGACACTGGCGCCACCTATACACTCCCACCGACACCATCAACTCCATATGCTTCCACTGCCACCTGGCAGTCGGGGCGCGCACTGGCCGACCATTGAGCGCCGAGTAGCTCACACCGACCAGTGAGCCCGAACCTGTCCGCATGGTTACTAGAAGCCGCCGTCTTTTCTTTCTCAGCCATCCCACCCACCCATCTATAAGAACACACAGGGTTGAGCGCATGGGACCATCAAAACAAGAGACGATTGACCAAACATCATAAAGCACTGTAACTACGAATACCATCAAACAAAAAGTATTAATAAACCTCCAACTTATACGAATTTGTGTTCTACGTTGTTGAATTATCACAATTCATCTATGGTTATGTATGAGGCTCAGAACGAGGTTTGTTATTCTCCCTTTATTGTGCTGTTAGATGTTATTTAAATATTAAGTTTAAAGTTAATGAGAGTTTATAAAATGTAATATGTTACTTGGCTTAAAGTTGCTTAGTATGATGGTGACAAATAAGGGAATACTCGAATGGACGGGGCTGCCCTCTATGGAAGATCTTGTGATCAAAAAGAATCTCCGGTGGACTGGACACCTCATGAGGATGTCATCAGACAGGCTACCAAAGCAGATCCTCTATTCTCAACTGTCTTCTGGTTACAGAAAGAGAGGGCACCCTCGTCTCCGGTTCAAGGATACCATCAAGAGAAACCTGAAGCTGAGAGACATTAAGACCGACTCATGGATGCAACTCTCACAGCAGAGAGCTAAATGGAGAGCGGCAGTCAAGTAATGAAAGCAGTCTTTGTCACATCGCGACCGACAGCATGATGATGCTGATGATGATGATGGTGTTGAGTTTCTGTCAGATTTCTTAGATAAGTTGATAGTTAGATATGTTGGTCGTTATAATGTACCTTACCTTAGTTTGAAGTAACCTTTATTTTAAATAGCTAACTTTTAGAGATATTTAAAGTGACAGAAAAAGTTAATTTTGGCATGCACATAGAAATTCTGACACCATAGGTCTCAATAATAACAGGTTCACTGACTTATTAAACATTTGTTGCTGCATGGAATGAAATAAGTGTACCAGTATCTAAATTGGATATGCAGAATTATGTGATATATAATTAATTATATGAGTATAAAATGGGCGGAGTAGGCTTGTGCTATTTACTATATTATTATTCGCCATGCTATTTATTTGGGCAATTCTGGACCGATCTGCCATTTACTGTGGGCCTGATTGGGCCCAGGATAGTTTGGCGCCATCCTACGCCTGGTCATATGCCAGTCGGTCGGCGTGGGCGTCACATGAGCTCAATTTCAAAACTTTTACTAGATAGGGCTATCTATTGCTCGGCCAAGGGCCTCGGTTAAATAAACTAGGCTTCCCACCACTCCTCGTTCTGTTGTTCCTTATTAGGGCATAGCCCACCTTTTATATTTACATAAGTTTTGGTTGAGAAAATTTGATGTTTTCATCCGACTATTAAGGTTTAATTTTGAAGAAATTCGAAATGAAAAGACCAGGCCACCATCACCATGACCCGATTTCCCACTCAGTCACATGATCCTGATACTAAGCTAACCAGTCCTTGTCCTATCCTAGTAATGCTGAGCACCAGGCTAGGTAGCTGACAAGTATAAATTTAGTAAGTCATTGGTTTGACTCGGCTGGGATTCAAATTCCCAACCTTCCACACGGGAAGCCTTCACGCCACTGATTCGGTCACCGCTTCCGGTAGCCTAGGAAACAATGATGCGCAATTAATTTTGTTGCACACGTCGAAATGGTAGACATAATAGAATTCAACAATGACAGGCTTGATCAAATTGACTTAATATTCATTCTATGCATAATTTAATGTTTAATAAATGCACCAAATTGGATATGTCAGATACAAATTAATTGATGCTTTCCTCAGACTGTTGTGTTTCACAGGATTCTTTGCAAATAGAAGTTAATATTAAAATGAACAAATAAAGACAAGGTTCACATCAGCACCACCTTATTTATATTCACCTAAAACCCCACAAATTGCCAACCATTTTGTAAGAAGAAAATAAAATAAGAATCTAAAATACTTCTACTTATTAGAAAGGACTACGTAATGTTAACCAGTCCCAAACAACGAACATAAGATGAAAATAAAAATAACTAAGCTCTAGTGGAGAATGCTTCCTTTATTAATTGCACAGCAGGATATTGATCACATTGTGTGCTTTCAGCTAAAATCAATAATATCTCAAATTAAATAAAACATTTCAAATAGGCCAAGTTAATTTTAAATGTGTGCAAATGCCCAAATTGCAATTCAAACAGAAAATAAACCACAATTATTCCCACAAGTTAGTGAGTAAATTCTTAAGTAGTATTTTTAACAGTGACATGTTATCGTTAGTTTTTTGTTTCTTTTATTAGGTCTTTGAGAAGCAAATTAAAAGTATTAAATTTTTAATTATCTCAATTAGCTCAATTGAATTCTTTGAGATAAATGTTTTGTCTTAGCTTGAAGTGCACAACATTGAAGATCTTCAGAGGGGTTAGTGCTAAAAAATTGGGATTAATAAAAAAATCAAAACCTACCGCATTCATCTTTTTCTGAAAACACCCAAAATCCAACGAACACAAGCTTAGTATATCAGTAACAACTCCAGTGAAGTACACGAAGATATTATTGAAATAAAATAGTACACAATAACCGTTTTTCCTGGTTTGGAAGTAAGTTGGTTAATCATGAAGTAGTTTTTCATTGGATAGTCTTGGTCACGTGATTGTTTAGTTGGATAGTAGCCCACGTGACCTAATTTACAGGTAAAGCTAGAGTATACATCTAGGAAAAGGACAGCACACCAACTCCAAGCACATGTTTGGTTAAGAATAAACCCACTGCAGGCAACAACGCTTCTTTACTGAGAGAGCCACCGATGTGACGAACAGCCTCCCGAGTTATGTTGTGGAGGTTCCGAGTATTAACGCGCTTGAATGAAGGATTGACAGACACTCGGAGGGATAAAGATATCGTATACAATTATGAAGCGGCTCTGATCTCATGTCATGCAGACCCGTCTAAAAAGGATGTCGTTTCTGATTCACGAGATAATGATCTCGATATACATGTCTAAAGATCTTTGGCCAGTAAAGACCCAAGTAAAGCTAAGTAAGAGAATTCACACAAAGCAATGTTGGAAAGGATATAACTTAAAAGGCTATGAAAATCATATTTAAATTTGTTTAAATATTTGCGATGAAATGCTGGTACTTTATATGTGGCACGAAAGACAGTTCTGCGTCGAGAATGAGGCCCAGAAATTTGGTTTTCTCAATGACTTTAATGGGTCAGCTCTGGTTCCGCATGCATTCTACGCAGGAGGCAGAAGTGCACGCATGTTTTGGTCTTGGAAAATTTGAAACCGTTCAGAACTGACCATCGATGGATCCCATTTATGCTTAGTTGTAGCTGTCTCTCTATGACATTCATGTTAGTATTGCTGTAATATAAAACAAAGTCGTCCATGAAAAGACTACAGGAGACCCCCCCCCCCCCGCTTTACAGCAGCAGCAATACCATTGACCTTGACCCCGAAAAGGGTCACGGCCAGTATGCTGCCTTGAGGTACTCCTAGTTCCTGTGAGTGTAGGCTGGAATAGGTAGTCTTGACATGGACGCAGAAATGCCTGAAGGCTAGAAAGTTCCTGATGAAAATTGGCAGGTGGCCACGAAGGCCAATCGCATGACGATCCTCCATGATGCTTGTTTGGATTAACCGATAATTTGGATTAACCGACTTTGGTTTAACCAACTTTTTTATATGATAAATGGTAGTATTTTGCCGGGCAGCCGAAAAAAGTTTGGATTAACCGATCGTTTGGTTTAACCGAGCTTAGTTTAACGGGGTTATACTGTATATTCACACATATATAAATACAGTATATTATCAACAGATTTTCTTCTGCTGTTGAAGCTACATATCAAACTTGTAGATGATTTCCAGCACCAACCCACCCTCTGACGGCAATGACAAGATTAATAATACAAGCAGCAGCTCACTGTGCATGGTCTGTGAAAAAAGGTATTATAGAAGATTTCCACTACCAACCCGCCCTCTGATGGCAGTAGGCCGCAGCAACTCATTGTGCATGGTCTGTGGAAAAAGGTATTATAGAAGATTTCCACGACCAACCCGCCCTTTGATGGCAGTAGGCCACATCACGTTATTGTGCATGGTCTGTGGAAAAAGGTATTATAGAAGATTTCCACAAACAACCCACCCTCTGATGGCAGTAGGCCGCAGCAACTCATTGTACATGGTCTGTGGAAAAAGGTATTATAGAAGATTTCCACAACCAACCCGCCCTCTGATGGCAGGTCATTCATTGTACATGTTCTGTGGAAAAGTCATTGTAGAGGATTTCCACAACCAACTCGCTCTCTGATGTCAGTGGCTCGGAAGTGATGATGTGAGTAGCAGTTCACTGTGCATGCTCCATGGGAAAAGGTCTATTATATAGATTCATAGCAAACAAGGAGAACGAAACCGCCTATTTATTAAAAGACCCATTTCAAAATGTTAAAAAAAAATTTCAGCGATTGCATTTCTTGGGAAAATTCAAAGTTTCTCCTTCATACAAGAAAGAAAATCAACGAAAAAGAAAAGAATGGACAGCTATTTCAAACTTTGGTTCATCTCTACAGCGGCGTCCCTCAACGATCTGAGGGATTACCAGGTGCACTATAAGGAAAAGGGGCTATCTTACAAATAATAATTAATTTCCTATTAAAGAAAATTTAATTTAAAAAAACAAAACAACACCAAACAAAATCAGACTATTGTAGTAGTTCGCTATGAGCCCCACTACCACATGGTGGTGATCTGGACTCAGCTGACCCTTGTCGATAAGACATATTGATGGCCAGCAGCGCGCTGGCGGGAAAAGTCCCAATGGGGGACTGTTCCACCTATTTCTAGCAGCCACGCTTTGCGGGAACTTACGTGTTACCCAGCTGGGCATTGACAGGTCACTTCTATTCTGACCATGGCGCATTGTATAGCCCTTAGTGTGCTGGTATGCTGTTAAGCATTTATTCATTCATTCTGACCATGGCGGAATAAACCAGGGTACGGCCAGAGAGCGTGTATATAGATGAGATGGACAACTCTCATACTAGACCGTGTAACAGCTGCCGACTGTGGCGCTCCAAGTGGTGGTTGTTGAATAGTTTATGACACAGCTGTACGCATACTGGCAAACTCAAGGCATTGTCAATGGTCGTGTGCAATCTTCATACAGAAAAAGTGAAATATCTCTAAAACCACACCACCTAGAAACAAATCACTTGGTACACATACAGAAAACATGTTTACCAAAAGGATTATATTAAATTTATAAGGTTAGGGTTCTGGATTTCTATTAATTTTGAATAAAATAAACGTTTTGCACCACACGTAGGGCAAACTCAATGCATTGTCAATGGCGGTGAGCAATCTTCATACAGAAAAAGTGAAATATCTCTCAAACCACAAGACCTAGACACAAGCCGCCTGGAACACATATAGAAAACATGTTTACCAAAAAGATTATATTGAATTTATAAGGTTAGGGTTCTGGATTTCTATTAATTTTGAATAAAACTAATGTTTTGCACTGCGCGTACCGGCAAACTCAAGGCTTGTTCAACAATAACCACGAGAGGCGCCACTGTAGCCTGTGTTACCGATTTTCGTGGGAGTTGTCCCTCTCATCTATATACATGCTCTCTGGTACGGCTGAGGGTTTGAAGCAACTTTGGTGTGACCTTATTATTCCTCAGGCAGAGTAGAACACGATCCATCACACTATTAAGTATCATAACAAGCTTGCAAGGCTGAACTCTCAATCAATGCAAACATTATTTAGAGATAAAATTAGTAATAATAAAAATTGACAGATATATTATTATACATAGATAGCCCAGTTACAAAAAAATGTGTTGGAATAGTAATTTGTTATTAGTAACAGAATTACAATCGAAAACCTTAAACTGCACCCAGGCCTGCTGAAAGGTGGACCAACGTAGATTTTAATTAGGTCATCTCATCTAGAAAAGTGCCTAATTTGGTAATGTGGGAATAGGCGGTGGTGGCTCCATCACACGGAGAAATAAATAACTATTTGAATCTCTTTCACTTCATACGCTTCCGCCTTGTTAGGGGTACTCCAAGTTCCGCTGGTCCCTGAGGAAGAACTGAAGCTGTGACCCGGCGTGGTGTTCTCTGCGGCGGAGTGGTTAGAGTGACTTTTTTCTAGGTCGGACGCCTAATCTGAAGGTCAGTGGTTCGATTCCCTGTGCCCCCACCTCTGCCAATTTGGATTTCCACTGCTGTGTATAACTTACAACGTCATCAAAGGCCAGTTGCTCTCATACCATGTCTATGTGATGTGGGAGGTTAAAAATCCCTTGGGTCGATAAAAGTGTAGGCTCAGGCTTTCTATCGACAAACTGTCTAATGGTGAAAACAAGTCTATTCAGACTTATCCATCGCAGGCAGTATAAATCTTCAAGAAAAAAAACAATACAAGTGGGAAGTTAGGGTTGGTGCCACTCCCAGCCCTATCCTTCGCTGTAGGCCCAACATTTCAATCTCCAAGGTACACATACCTTCTGATGAGCTAACTTGGAAAAATGATTACCATACATTTGTGTCTGATGTTGACACTTGCCGCTAACTAGATTGGCGCCTGGCATTAATAGGATTGACCAAGGACTGGTTGGCTCAGTGTCAGGATAATGTGACTGAGTGGGATATGGGGTTATGGTACTGGGGACCTTGTCGTGTCACCACCATCAGAGCACGGGTTGGTGGTCAAAATCCTCTACATAAGACCTTTTCCCACAAGGCCAGCTGTGCAGTAAGTTGGCACTTACAACATTAGTTCTTGCTATTGCTTCAATTGGTCGGTTGGTGGTGGAAATCCTCTACATAAGACCTTTTCCCCAGAGCATACTGCACGGTGAGCTGTTACCTACAATATTACTTCTTTTACTCCCATCAACATTTATTAAACAAATTCAACTTTGTTAAAAACTGACACCTTTGAATTTTACCTAGGATGTTTGTACCTTTGCCACAATTTATATGATTGTGACAATGTGAGCTTTTAACTTTATCTTTATCAACATGGATGACCAAATGAGTTGAGCGTCGCCCTCCTGTTTTGGTAGGTCATGAGATTCCAATCCCCGGGTTCGAACCCTGGCCGAGTCAAGCCAATGACCTAAAAATGTATACTTCTCACTACCTTCTAGCCCCCTAGCCTGGCGTTCGTTCGGCAGTACTGGGATAGGGCAAAGAGCAGTGGAATGAGGAAGACCAATTGTCCGTGATTGAAATTTCCCCTGCTTAATCAACTAATGTACAACGACAACAAAAATGATCACACCTCTTGGAATTAAGGATGAGCAAAATAAATTTGATATAAAATATATTTAGGGGTTTCCCTGTGCTAAGTAAAGTAAGCAACACTGGCTATACACAAAAGGCTGGAGAGAATTCGGCGGGGTCCAGCGTTGGTCATCTTTCGTCGGTAACTAGCGCATTTATGTAAAATATTATACATTTATTAAATATAGCCCCATCACCAGTTAAAGAGCTGCATAGTCCGATGAAAACATAAAAATATCATAATCCAAATAATTGGTTTTAAAACTTAGATACTGGTGCACTTATTTAACATTTGGTGCTGCATTGAAGGGAATACAAAGTCTGTTTAATCGATCCAGTTATTCCTAAAGCCGACCGTGTCCAAAATATTGACATGCATGCCAAAATGAATTTGGCATGTTTTCACTTCAAATATCCTCAAAATTAGCCATTTACAAAAAAAAAAAAAAAAAAAAAGAAAGAAAGAAAAAAAAAAATTCAGGTAGAAGTGACCAACCGGTGTAGGACAGGAAGCACTTGCTGACCAGCTGCCTTGCTTACCTGCCCCAACAAGCAACAGGGCTCCAAGCCGCTCTAGCTGTACCATAGAACCTTCCAGAATCAGCACACAATAGATTCGCCTTCACCGCTTATATAATATTTGCATAAAGGTAAACATTTATACATACACCTAAAAACAAGTTACATCACATTAAATTAAGTTAGATTGCAACAATATACCTAATATACTTAGAAAATATAGTAAAAAATATGCCAGAAACTCAAAAGCATCGGATTATGCAAAACTCTAAGCATTAGGTCTTAAACGTTAGTCTGGTGATTTGCATAGCGGAAGTAAAGGGTCAGTTCGGTGCAAGGCTCTGGCCTGGTTGGTAGGTCTTCTGCAGGCTGCTTGACCTCAAACCAAGCTGGCGCCACAAAGGTCACAGCCAAGGTCAACAGATGCGGTGATGATAGCTGTCAGTGGTGGTGGTGGTGGTGGTGGTAGTGGTAGTGGTGGCGGAGGTGATGGGTGCTGATGGCAGTGATGGGTGGTACTGGCGGTGGTGGCGGTGGTGGCAGTGACGATGGCGGTACTGGATTAGTGCATAGTGGCACCACCAGGGCGATACTGATATTGGTACTGGGTTAGTACGTAGTGGCACGACAAGGATGATACTTATATTGGTACTGGGTTAGTACATAGTGGCACCACCAGGGTGATAGTGATATTGGTACTGGATTAGTGTGTAGTGGCACAACAAGGGTGATACTAATATTGGTACTGGATTAGTGCGTAGTGGCACCACACGGGTGATACTGATGTTGGTACTGGGTTAGTACATAGTGGCACCACAAGGGTGATACTTATATTGGTACTGGGTTAGCGACTGGGATGGCGGCAGAATAGAACTAGTAGTAGCAATAGCAGTACTGGGTTAGTTTGCGGTGGTGCCACCAGGGCAGCATTAGTGGTAGTGGTATAGGTTTAGTACACATTGGGGCCACCAGGGCAGCACTGCTAGTTATAGTGAATAGCGGTATTGGAATAGCACGATAGGGCAGCACTGTGAGAAATGCTAGCAGTCCTGGGTTAGTTCACAATGGTGCCACCAGGGTGGGACTTGTAATAATAGTGAATAACAGTACTGGATTAGTACATTTAGGTGCCACCAGGGCAACAATGTAGGTAGTAATAGTTGTACTGGGTTAGTACATTGTGGTGCCACCAGAGCAGCACTGTAGGTAGTAATAGCGGTACTGGGTTAGTACATCATGGTGCCACCAGAGCAGCACTGTAGGTAGTAACAGTGGTACTGGGTTAGTACATGGTGGTGCCACAAGAGCAGCACTGTAGGTACTAATAGTGGTACTGGGTTAGTACATGATGGTGCCACCAGGGTCAAATAGTAATATCAGTCCTGGGTTAGTACACTGGTGGTGGTACTAGGTTAGTACATGGTATGCCACCAGGGGGGCACTGAAAGTAGTAATATAAGTCATGGGTTGGTAGCAGTACTGGGTTAGTACATGGTGGTGCCACCAGGGCTGCATTGTGAGTAGTAATATCGGTATTGGGTTAGTACATGGTGGTGCGACCACCATTGAAGCGCAAGTGGTAGTGGTACTGGATTAATATGCAGTGGTGTCACCAGGGTGACTCTGTTGGTAACGACAGCAGTACTGGATTAGTAGTTTGCGGTGGTGCCGGTAGGGTGGTGCTGGCGTTGGTGGAAATGTGGCTTAGTACATGGTGGTGGCACCAGGGCCACACTATGAGTAGTAATATCAATCCTAGGTAAGTACATTGTGATGCCACCACCATTGAAGCACAAGTGGTAGCAGTACTGGATTGGTGCAGTGGTGTCACCAGGGCGGCTCTGTTGATAACGACAGCAGTACTGGATTAGTAGTTTGCAGTGGTGCCAGTAGGGTGGTGCTGGTAGGGTGGTGTCAGTAGGGTGTTGTCGGTAGGGTGGTGTCGGTGGTGGCAATGTTGAATAAGCAAAAGAAGCGAGGAGGAAATTAACAGATCCTGACCCTTCGGACTCCGCCGCCATCATCCACGTTGAACAGTGAGCGCAGATCCTTCACCGAAGGCAGATCGAGCGTTTCGTCGTTATCCAGGCTCTTACAGCGCACCACTTCCGGTGACGAGGGAGCCACTGCATCCACAGGCTCTGATTGGCTGCCGGCTGGTGACGTCACGGCGATGGGAGACTCTGATTGGCTGCTGGTTGATTCACCACGTGCTCGTTGCTGGAGGTTGCTGACCTGCTTCTCGATCTTGGAAACCTGTACCCAGAAAATGTGAAAATAATTTAATAATATATATGAGATAATATATATATATGGATAGTGATAAGCCCATTATCGCATGTAATAAGACCTGGAGTGGGTTGCACTCCCCCATGTGGGGGGCCTCTCCTCCACTAGCTCAGAGGAATTTTCATATAAATATATATATAAATATATATATATATAAATATATCAAGTGAGCACAATGACCGTTGGCTCATGGAGCAAAGGAGGCAAAACACTTGGATTACACATGACATCTACATTTTCTTAAATTATATTAGCCGCTAGTAAAACTAGGACAATGAAACAGGTAGTATAAATAAGGAAAATAGATTTGATTTAATCATGGTAACAGCTAGATATGTATTAGATAGTAACAGATAGTATCAATAAGAAATACAGATTTGATTTAATCATGGTAACAGCTAGATATGTATTAGATAGTAACAGATAGTATCAATAAGAAATACAGATTTGATTTAATCATGGTAAGAGCTAGAGATGTATTATACCATAGTAACAGATCGTATCAATAAGAAAGATAGATTTGATTTAATCATGGTAACAGCTAGAGATGTATTATACCATAGTAACAGATAGTATCAATAAGAAATACAGATTTGATTTAATCATGGTAACAGCTAGTATAGAAAGGACATCTAGACTGTATTTAATCAACGCTTCAGCTAGTAAAATAATGGCAATTAGATTGTATATGAGCATGGCAATATATTATATTTAATCATAGCAACAACAACATATGTCAGTAAACAAAGTTCCCACATTTGAAATCTAGAGCACACCAACACACAAAATACAAACCATGGTCCAGTGCCCTACAACGGATAATTCAGCCTAATTAAAAACACAATAATCTATTATTATTAATGATAATATTTTACTGCAATAATCTCTCTTTAAATTATTGCAGTAAAAGAATAATGAAAGAAAGAAGTTCTAATAAAAAGCCCATTCTCTATTTTTTATAAACCAGATGGGATGGCCGAATGAGTTAGAGCGTCTGTCTCACGTGTTGGTAGACCATGGGATCGTGGGTTCAAACCTTGATCGAGTCAAACCAATGACTTGAAAATTTATACTTGTCGCTTCCTAGCCAGGCGCTCGCCATTATTAGGATAGGGCAAGGACTGGTTGGGTCAGTGTCAGGATAATGTGACTGAGTGGGATATCAGGTCATAATGCTGGTGGCCTGGTCTCCCTGTGGGGCAGCACTATAAAGATGTCATGAGTGCGCACTGCCACAAGTCGGTACCCATCCTGATATGACCTTGATATGAATTTGGCAAGTATTGCTTTGAGTTCGCCATGTACCAAACCCTTGAACAGCTATCGAATGGGAAGCCAGCCAGAGCTCTTACTGATTCGGCCATTGCGTGTGGCCCCAAGCTAAATCAGCATAGGCGATAATAGTTGTACCTTTCCATGGACAAAGTGGAAAAACATTTCAAAACCCACGTATTATACTACTTTAATAAAATTGGGAATTAAAAATTGCTTCCAAAATCAAGCATGAAGATATCAGACATTTGAACATATAGATCAATAATGAATCTGTAACTATGGAAACGCATGCCTGTATGCCAGCCATAATGGCGCCCTCTAAGAGAGAGTTGGAAAGTATCTGGTGACACAAATGCATTGGTGAACCGATAGGTGGCGTTGTGAATGGGTTAGTGAAAGGTTAATAAGGTCACCTGTCGCTCCGACTGAGTGACCTGAGCAGAAGTCTGCATGATTTCATCTTCGAGGTTCGAAAGGACATGATCGTCAAGGTCATCATCAAGATCAACTTTATCCTGAAGCTTTTGCACACGCTCCTCCAAGGAGAATACCTTCCCAGAGGTCAAGTAGATCTGCAAAGAAAAGATATCAAAGATAATGGAAAGTATGTCACCAGGAATCTCATTAGATTGATTGATTGCTGATGGTTTAATGTCATGTTGGTAACAAGCGCCATATTGATGGCGAAAAGCTAGTGGTAACTATTCTGTTATTCTTGTCAATCACATTCACATGCCTACCTTGCAATTTACATGAAATTCCGAAATCGTTAGACCCATGTCAAATGATAGCAAAAACCATCTCTGATGCAATTTTGAAGTGGTTAGACATTCGTCAACTGACAGCAAAATCCAACGAATGAATAAAAAATAGCCAAAAGTACAAGAGGAGATAAAACCAAAGATTCTTTGATATAGCCCAATTGTTTTGAGGAATTTTCAGTGCAATACCAATATTTATGGCAACATAATATACACACAATCAGCCATGGTTGGTTGGTTGTTGAGTTTTATGTCCTGGCAACATCTAAGGTCATATCAGGATGGGCACTGACTTGTGACAGTGTGCACTCATGGCGACTATATAGTGCTACCCCACTGGGAAATCAGGCTGGTGGCATGATGACCCAATATGCTACTCAGTCACATTATCCTGACACCGAGCTAACCAGTCCTTGCCCTATCCTATTAATGGCGAGTGCCATGCTAGGAAGCAACAAGAATCACTTTTATAAATCATTGATTGATTCGCAAGCGAGGCCCATGCTCTACCGATTCGGCCACCACACCCGGTACTACAATTATATATATGGCAAACCAGCTACACATTATGTGATGACGTCATAACACAGCTCCCTCTATGTGTTATTTCATATGGAACGAGGCTCAGGTTCTTGATTCAGAAACACGCAATTATCCCTCTGACGGCAGTTACAAGAACTAATGTTGTGGGTAGCAGTTCACTGTGCAGAATGCTTTGCAGAAAAGGACTTCCACCACCAACCCTTCCTGTGATGACAGTGACAAGAACTAATGTTGTTGATAGCAGTTCACTGTGCAGAATGCCTTGAGGAAAAGGTCTCATAAAAGATATCCACCACCAACCCGCCCTCTGACGGCAGTGCTAAGAACTAACATTGCGGGAAGCAACTCGCTGTGCAGCTCGGTCTGTGGAAAAGGTTTCATAGATGATTTCCAGCACCAACCCGCCCTCTGACGGCAGTGACAAGAACTAGTGTGTGTGGGTATAGCAGCTTACTGCGCATGCTCTATAGAAAAGGTCTATTGTCACTTATGCAAAAAGCCCCATCAAACTCCCTGTACAGTATAACCCTGTTAAACCAAACTTGAAGGGACCCTAGAAATTTGTTTGGATTAACCGATCATTGGTTTAACCAAGCTTTGGCTTTGACTTTGAGTAAGCGTGTATTGGACATGTAATATACAATGTATGTGGACACTTTGATTATTGTTTTTTATGTATATGTTTTTATGTATATACAGTATAACCCCGTTAAACCAGGCTTGGTTAAATGAAATGATCAGTTAATCCAAACTTTTTTCGGTGGCTCAGCATTTAGCAACAAAAAAAAGTCTCAGATGACCTTATAACCACATGGAAGTTTGGTTTAACCATACCGGAGTGGCCTGGGGTCCGACAATTTTGTTTGGATTAACCAATACTTTGGTATTAACCGACTTTGGTTTAACCAACTTTTTTATATGATAAATGGTAGCATTTTGCCAGGCCGCTGAAAAAGGTTTGGATTAACCGATCGTTTGGTTTAACCGAGCTTGGTTTAACGGGGTTATACTGTAGTGTGGTTTAACGGGGTTATACTGGGGGAAATATAATTATAAATAAAAAAATAGAAGAGATTGAAGTTGAGTTTTAAAATAATTAAGAAATAGAAGCCGTCTATCAAAGCGACTTGGAAGAATGGAAATCAGGGGGTGGGTGGGTGGAAAAGCAATAGCGATTATTGAAGCATATATTTCATTCTATATTACTACAGCTGTTCATACAGGGATAAAAATTGGGCATCCCATCAAAAATCAGAAAGGAAAGCCTGAATAGAAAATGGGAATATACAGGAGCTGCAGGTGCACTGCCGATAGTTCAAAGGATTACCAAATGGCGATTTTGGACTAATCTAGATCAGTGGGGACAGTTTAATGGAATTCAATGCTTTTCAAGACTAATTACCCAAAATAGGTTCAATTCAAGGCTTTTCAAGGCCTTGAAATGGGGAAAATGAAGTTCAAGACTTTTCAAGACTTTCCAGGCCCCGTATGGACCCTGATATTTAAACCTCTCCCATAAAAAGCTTCTACTCTAGACCATATACAAATAGAAACAAATACAAGCAGAAAATATATGTAGGCCTCTCTCCCAATAAAGCTACTGACACCAATCACCATTACTAGCTCCCCTAAAAAACTCCCAAAATAAAATAAAACCTTCCAAAAAAAACACCCAATAAATGCAGTAAATGGTTTACTTCGCCCTCAGTCGCTTCCACATTCGATGATTCTTCATTGGCAATTGATTCCTCGGGGTCAGGGTCAAGGTCAATGTCAATTGGCACTAACCTGAACCCCTACAAACACCACAACTATATATTTTAAGAGCTTTTAAAATGATTAGATATTTAGTAGAGAATTTAAAGATAAATCTAAGCATGAGAAAGATGACTATGCATTTACTTTAAAATGTCGATATAGAATAGAATTGCAAGTAGGCTGACCATAAAAGAAACCACGTGTTTCTCAGGCATTGCCACATCAATTTTGAATCTAACCCACTACTTCTCAGTAATTTCGAAGAAAAATCAAAATAACAGAAAACCCTGCAACACCAAATTTGAATGGTCACTCAAGGGTGGTTGTTGTTTGTTGAGGCTTTACATCTAAGCTACATCTGAGCTTAATTTTGCAATCATTTTCAAGAGATTTATTTTTTACCAAATACAAATTAAATTAAAAATACAACCCCAAAATCTCCTGAACCAAATAATAAATTGTTAAAGCCACCCTATCCACCCCAAATTTGGACAAAATGTGCCTGAGAAACAAGTGCCAAATATATATATATACGCCATGTATATATAGGCAATGTATATATACATATACATATAACTTAGCTTTAGTTTATTAATAAAATAAGAATGTAGATGGGTTAGTAAAACAGGAGTTACATCAAAGACCCTATAAAACTAATACGGCTCACTCCCTATCTCTGTAAATTTTGCAGTGCCACCTTGTGGTGGGTTTGATCAGCCAGCTGCTGGTTGGTGTTTCACATGTAAACACATACAATTATATTATACATGAGATAGGTAAGTATGAATACACATCAATATGAAATTGCTATGAACAAATACCCATCATCATCAGCATCATCATCAGTATTGCCATCATCACACATCTTTCACATTCATATATATATTTATACATATAATATAGCACCTGTTTAACCAAGAGAACAGCCAGCGTATCAAGTGGTGGGTTTGATCATTTTGATTACACAGTACAGGCTGAGTGAGCCGTCTTAGTATTATAGGGTCTTTGGTTACAGTTACTAAATCAAAGGCGAGTTATTAAATAGTTCTTTCAGCATGGCTCAATGTACACTTACAAGGACATCCCTATTGATATAATGGTAACACAGAGATTAGCATTAAAGACTGAAGCATATACAAGAACAAGCACAATACAAGTGTAAATTACCACTCACCGACTCTTCTGCCTCATTCAGCATCTCATTCGCGACAGATTCCTTCACAACATTCACCGGTGTGTTGATCTGCGACAAAGTCGACGGAGACAAATCCAGTGGCTTTCGTCTATGCGGCACTGGAGACCGGTTCACAATATAATCTCGCTTGTACCTCTTACTTGGAACCCGCTTCAATCCGCAATCAATACTAGTCCGCAGCTCCTCTGCGACCGAGTTGTCTTGTGACAAACTCTCCTTCGTTAACTCGCTACGCTTCAGCTCCTCGAGCCGCTTCAGCATTCGCTGTCCATCATTCCGGCCCAGCTTTCCAGACTTGAGCTGCTCTTTGCTGATCGCATTGTTCTGGTACAGAAGTTCGAAGTCCGCGTAGCACAGGTGAAGCTCCTCCTGCTCCTGATCTTCTTCCACTTCCGGTGATGCCACTATCGGCCTGCGCTCGATCACCAAGCTCTCACTGCTGGCGCCTTGTTCGGCTGCGCCAAGCTGCTTGATTTCCTTAGCAGCTTTCATGAGACTGTCGGCAGAGCTGAGGACCTCAAGAGTGGAAGAAGTCACCTGGCGCATGGAATTCGCCATGCTTTGCTGGAATCAACGAGTGAGTCAGTGATTGGGGGTATTGCATCCTAGTAACAACACCGTGGTCAAAACAAGATGGGTACTGACCTTTTGACGGACCGGATGCAGTGGCCAAATTGGTTAGAGTGCTGGCTATCCGTTGTAAGTAGAAGGTCGGGGGTTTGAAAACGCAGCCGAGTCAAATCAATGACTTACAAAATTGATACTTGTCACTATCTAGCCTGGTGCCTTGGATTACTAGGATAGGGCAAGGAATTTCATGGATTAGTTTTTGTCGTGCCTCTGAAATAAAGTGGGATTGTCTTATTTTGTGTGCATTCAGTCTGAATATGATTGTCAATTTTGATTTGTTTTTGTTGTGCCTCTGAAATAAAGTGGGATTGTCTTATTTTGTGTGCATTCAGTCTGAATATGATCGTAAATTTGTGCGTCCTTTCAATCTTGAAATGGGGTGTGTGCTTCTATTGGATAGCGTGCTTCTATTGGGACATATACGGTATACATATCAGGTTGATCATTATAATGTACTATATTTTACTTTAGAACAACCTTGAATTAAAAAAAAGGTTAAAACCGGCTACATTTGAAGATATTTGAGATAAAAATATGCTAAATAAATTTGGTGTGCACACCAAAATGATGGACATTATAATTATAGGCTTTGCATGACTTAGTATTCCGTTCCATGCAGCAATAAATATTTAATAAGTGCACCAGTATCTAGTTTGGATAACTAGGATCAAATGGAGGCAAATTCTTGCGCTTAGAAATATTGCATGGTTTCATCGGATTGTTCAACTTTAAATCTTCGATTTGACTCGGCCAGCCTTTGTACCCAAGACCTGCCGGGCACTCTAACCACTACGCCATCTTGTCCGGTGTCATGGTATAAAACCCCTGCCTGATCGCAGCCCCTGCCGTGAAGACAGTTGACTAAGCATTTATTTTTGTAAAATAAATTAAAAAACTTTCAGTGGATCGATTAAAAATATCTTAATGCGCGATTGAAGAGGAAGATCTGAAGTATTTAATGTAACCTAAGAGCAATTTATGCTGAAAGTATTAAAAACAGAGATAATAGACTAAATAGTGAAAGTTGGGATATTCTGAGTGTCAGTGCAATCTTCATACAGAAAAAGTGAAATATCTATGAAACTATACACCACCTAGAAACAAACCCCCTGGAACATATATAGAAAACATATCCAACGAACAGATTATATTAAATTTATATGGTTAGGGTTGTGCATTTCTATTAATCTTTAATAGACACTGGCAGTGTGTAGTCGTTCTGCAGCCGAGCTGGGCTTGTTTACAACCTCTGCGCATGCGCAGAAGCCACGACAGGGGCTGCGATCAGGCAGGGGTTGTATACCATGACACCGGTATGCTGGAATCAAAGTTAGACTCACGCTTGGAGAGCACAATACATACAAAGCCTATGCTTGGAGAAGGATTACATTTCTATTTACAGCAGTGTAAGTTGACCTAGTTTACGCGTCCCAGAATGACCTAGATAGCTTACCATCACTTCCCTCCCGACAAATCCCTTGATGCTGAGGAGAGACCCTCCACATGACAATAGCTTTTACAATCTTAACAATGATAGGATTAGGCTTGACACCCCCGTCTACCCCCTCCCCTAATCCTAACATAAAAGCATCGGTCAAATGTGACTGATGTTATAACCCGAAAAGCAATCCGAACATTGCTTTTACCCCACCGCACCCTTTTGGAACATTGTTCGGATTGTGCAGAGTCAAACTGACGACTAAAACATTGTTACTTGAGGCTACCTAGCCTGGCATTCAGCATTGTTAGGTTCGGGCAAGGAAAGGCAGAATGAGGAAGACCAATTGTCCGCGATTGAAATTTCCACTGCTCAATCAACTAATGTACCAACAAAAAAATATATATATCATTAATGTTTATGGGTTGTTACTTGATTTCAAGATCTATCAAAATACATGCACTTTTGGGGAAGTTCACCCTCAAAGCGCACAATTTGAAAACTGTTCGAAGACCTTAAAACAATTAGCCACATGTCTCACCCACCTACAACCCAGTGGTTAGCGGTGTCTCATTATCTTACCTGCATAAAATCTAGAACTAGCATCCCCGCTAATTGAATATATTTAATGAAACCTTTGCGCTATTCGAATCACAGGACACACCAATCGCGGATTGATATCAAACTAGATGACGCCAAATCTAGTATCAAACCATGATATCTAAGTACTGTGACCTGAATGGTGGAACAACATTAATTGTTTATTACACAACCCTAATAAGAAAAACCTTTCTAAATCGACCGACCATGGGACCGACTTTAAATGGTACATTTAAGGAGGTGGCCGGTTTAGGGAGTTTTTTTTAATCATTACAATGGTATTGTATGGGTGATCGTTTGGGACCCAAATAAAGCGATCGATATAGGGGAGTGGTCGATCTGTGGAGGTGGTCGGTTAGAGTGAGAGGCTTTACTGTATTATGTTTATTATTAGTTAAAAATACCAATTATGTAAAACTATATTTTGGATTGAATATTTAAATTTAAAGAAGTCAGCACCTACTTTCTACCCCATTTCTGTTTTTGTTTCTTTTCCCAACTGGCCTAAATTGAAAGCGGTGCTGGTCCAATTGAATCTGTATAGTTAGTAGAGAGGATTGATAACTGCATACAACACTAGAAACGGCTGCGTGAGGCATTAGTGGTTTAATCAAGTACACAACACGCTATGTTCAAACTCTCACTCGCGTAATCCTTAAAGCCGCTAAGGTGAGTGGAACCTACTCCAAATCTTTTTACACACACACACACACACACACACACACACACACACACACACACACACACACACACACACACTGTGTTAATTATACATATATGCAAACAGAACACACTGAGTTAATAATATATGCCAGCAGAACAAGGAAAACTAATTTCATACAAAGAGGAAATATTACTGGAAGAAGAAAAAAGAAAAAGAAAAAAAGCAATAGCAGCACTAACAAACTGAGGAAAAAAATTGAAGAAAAAAGGCACAACTTTGAGCATTCCACTATCCGCTAAGTTCCACCAACATACTTACTGCTTCATTGTGTTCGCGAAGAATAGACTGGCGCAGGCTGTTGGTGACCGGCATGTTGTAGACGCTGTTGTTGTTGCTGTTGCTGTAGACGCTGTTGTTGTTGGTGCTGTCGTCAGAGAGAACCGAGTCCGAACGAAGGATGAGAGATGGCGAATGCGAGAAGAAGGACTCGGATCGTGAGATGAGCGACGTGTGCACATCCTCTTCGAGCGAGTTCAACTTCTTGTCCATCTCGTCTATTTGACTGTGGATGGAGGAGAGCTGCGGCGAGAAATAACAGCTTTAATGGTCTGGCCGCCTGAATTTAAAACTGCGTATATTGTATGTGGACTGCCTACGTATTAACAGAAGAATTTAAAACGGCAAAGTTTGTGTTCCTGCTGGCTATCTAGTAACAGAAGAATTTAAATATGTGTAGTTTGTGTGTGCACTGCCTACCTACTAATTGAAGAATTTAAAACTGTAGTCTATGTGCGCACTGCCTATGTACTAAGAGAAGAATTAATAACTGCGTAGTTTGTGTGCCCACTGCCTACGTACTAACAGAAGAATCTAAAACTGCGTAGATTGTGTGTGCACTGCCTACATACTAACAGAAGAATATTAAAAACTGCATAGATTGTGTGTCCATTGCCTACATACCGACTGAAGAATCTAAAACTGCGTAGATTGTGTGTGCACTGCCAATATATCAACAGAAGGATCTAAAACTGCATAGTTTGTGTGCCCACTGCCTACATACCAACAGAAGAATCTAAAACTGTAGATTGTGTGAGTACTGCCTATGTACTAACAGAAGAATCTAAAACTGTAGAATGTGTGAGTACTGCCTATGTACCAACAGAAGAATCTAAAACTGTAGATTGTGTGAGTACTGCCTATGTACTAACAGAAGAATCTAAAACTGTAGATTGTGTGAGTACTGCCTACATACCAACAGAAGAATCTAAAACTGTAGATTGTGTGAGTACTGCCTATGTACTAACAGAAGAATCTAAAACTGTAGATTGTGCGAGTACTGCCTATGTACTAACAGAAGAATCTAAAACTGTAGATTGTGTGAGTACAGCCTATGTACTAACAGAAGAATCTAAAACTGTAGATTGTGTGAGTACGCCTATGTACTAACAGAAGAATCTAAACTGTAGTTGTGTGAGTACGCCTATTACTAACAGAAGAATCTAAAACTGTAGATTGTGTGAGTACTGCCTACGTACTAACACAAGAATCTAAAACTGTAGATTGTGTGAGTACTGACTATGTACTAACACAAGAATCTAAAACTGTAGATTGTGTGAGTACTGCCTATGTACTAACAGAAGAATCTAAAACTGTAGATTGTGTGAGTACTGACTATGTACTAACAGAAAAATCTAAAACTGTAGATTGTGTGAGTACTGCCTATGTACTAACAGAAGAATCTTAAACTGTAGATTGTGCGAGTACTGCCTATGTACTAACACAAGAATCTAAAACTGTAGACTGTGTGAGTATTGCCTATGTACTAACAGAATAATCTAAAACTGTAGATTGTGTGAGTACTGCCTATGTACTAACACAAGAATCTAAAACTGTAGATTGTGTGAGTACTGCCTATGTACTAACAGAAGAATCTAAAACTGTAGATTGTGTGAGTACTGCCTATGTACTAACAGAAGAATCTAAAACTGTAGATTGTGTGAGTACTGACTATGTACTAACAGAAGAATCTAAAACTGTAGATTGTGTGAGTACTGCCTATGTACTAACAGAATAATCTAAAACTGTAGATTGTGTGAGTACTGCCTACGTACTAACAGAAGAATCTAAAACTGTAGATTGTGTGAGTACTGCCTATGTACTAACAGAAGAATCTAAAACTGTAGATTGTGTGAGTACTGACTACGTACTAACAGAAGAATCTAAAACTGTAGATTGTGTGAGTACTGCCTATGTACTAACACAGAATAATCTAAAACTGTAGATTGTGTGAGTACTGCCTATGTACTAACAGAAGAATCTAAAACTGTAGATTGTGTGAGTACTGCCTATGTACTAACAGAATAATCTAAAACTGTAGATTGTGTGAGTACTGCCTATGTACTAACAGAAGAATCTAAAACTGTAGATTGTGTGAGTACTGCCTATGTACTAACAGAAGAATCTAAAACTGTAGATTGTGTGAGTACTGCCTATGTACTAACAGAAGAATCTAAAACTGTAGATTGTGTGAGTACTGCCTATGTACTAACACAAGAATCTAAAACTGTAGATTGTGTGAGTACTGCCTATGTACTAACAGAAGAATCTAAAACTGTAGATTGTGTGAGTACTGCCTATGTACTAACAGAATAATCTAAAACTGTAGATTGTGTGAGTACTGCCTATGTACTAACAGAATAATCTAAAACTGTAGATTGTGTGAGTACTGCCTATGTACTAACAGAAGAATCTAAAACTGTAGATTGTGTGAGTACTGCCTATGTACTAACAGAAGAATCTAAAACTGTAGATTGTGTGAGTACTGCCTATGTACTAACAGAAGAATCTAAAACTGTAGATTGTGTGAGTACTGCCTATGTACTAACAGAAGAATCTAAAACTGTAGATTGTGTGAGTACTGCCTATGTACTAACAGAAGAATCTAAAACTGTAGATTGTGTGAGTACTGCCTATGTACTAACACAAGAATCTAAAACTGTAGATTGTGTGAGTACTGCCTATGTACTAACAGAAGAATCTAAAACTGTAGATTGTGTGAGTACTGCCTATGTACTAACACAAGAATCTAAAACTGTAGATTGTGTGAGTACTGACTATGTACTAACACAAGAATCTAAAACTGTAGATTGTGTGAGTACTGCCTATGTACTAACAGAATAATCTAAAACTGTAGATTGTGTGAGTACTGCCTATGTACTAACAAAGAATCTAAAACTGTAGATTGTGTGAGTACTGCCTACGTACTAACAGAAGAATCTAAAACTGTAGATTGTGTGAGTACTGCCTATGTACTAACACAAGAATCTAAAACTGTAGATTGTGTGAGTACTGCCTATGTACTAACACAAGAATCTAAAACTGTAGATTGTGTGAGTACTGCCTATGTACTAACACAAGAATCTAAAACTGTAGATTGTGTGAGTACTGCCTATGTACTAACAGAAGAATCTAAAACTGTAGATTGTGTGAGTACTGCCTATGTACTAACAGAAGAATCTAAAACTGCATAGCTTACGTGTGCACTGCCTCTGTACTAACAGAAGAATTTAAAACTGTGTAGCATGTGTGCCCGCTGCCTACGTACTAACAGAAGAATCTAAAACTGCCTAGTTTGTGTGCGTACAGCTTATGAACCAACATAAGAATTAAAAACTGTGCAGTTTGTGTGCACACTGCCTATGTACTAAGAGAATTAAAAAATGCATAGATTGTGCGAGTACTGCCTACCTACTAACAGAAAAGAACAATGGCAAACATGCACGATAACAACGGAGGGCAATACAGGGTAAAGGCACACATAATAAAATTATTCACAATAGGTGTTTATACATTACATAATCTCAGAAAATCAATGAGTGACCATGTTGACAAAACTATCTGTTATTTAAGATGATGAATTTAAGCTAAACGCTATATTAGTAGATATTACCACAGTGCTCCAATTGGTACCATTATGCAATTATATATATGGGCTGTATAAGCAATTATATGAGTATAATTATCCATAAATTGATTACCATTGAACTGTGTCGTTAGTTGACATCAAATGACACTACACAACTAATGACACTCAGCTACTCAAGCGACTGGTCAGGCCTTCTGCCTCGCTTGGTGCTGCCACCTGGCCTATTCTTCCTAGTCTGGCTCTGCCTCATACCATGATGTTGCAATATGTGTGTGTATATACATATATATATATACACATATATATATATATACACATATATATATACATATATAGATATATCGCAACATCCATCATGTCATTGACATTCAGTTATATATATATGAAGAGTTCAGGCGCAAAACCCTGTAAACACCAATCCAAAAATTGATATAAAGATTCAAAACAAAATAAAAAAGTTCATTTGTTTGCATTCCTAATCTTTTGTTCATTGCTCCATAATCTTAAGACAAGTGGAATTGGTCATGTTGCACCAGTAATATGGGTAATTCTGGCGCGGAGAGAGGACTACCTGTGCCGCCACCTATCGTATTGGATTCAAACTATATACCCTAGCGACTAC
Source organism: Branchipolynoe longqiensis (assembly GCA_030323885.1). Classification (NCBI taxonomy): domain Eukaryota; kingdom Metazoa; phylum Annelida; class Polychaeta; order Phyllodocida; family Polynoidae; genus Branchipolynoe; species Branchipolynoe longqiensis. Next base: position 32,333,186 of record CM059203.1, on the reverse strand, counting down.
CTGATGAACCACACCCCCAAACGCGCCCTTCCGGCGCGTCCACAGCCAACAGCACTTACAGTCAAGACACTGCTCCGACAACACGATCTGACCTCCGATATAATGTTGCTGTCCACCCAGCCACATTTAGGGCAGTCATTGGGAGGGTTGAGTGCCTGGGAAAAATTTGATCCAACTGAGACTTGTGACTAGAACTGATTACGATGTGACTTTGATTGATTCGACGACTTCCAACTAGCTGAACTTGTAACTTACACTTATCATTTAAATAAAGGCCATGTTATAGTAGTCCGTCTCTGCATCTTGAATTAGTTAGAATTACAATTATTTTCAGATAAAATTCTTTTATTTAAACTGCATTTTTGGATTGGTTTTGCGCCTGAACTCTTTTCATATATGAGACTGTCTCAAAAGGTGCTAGGCAATATGGGACAAAACTTTGTCCATTGTAACGATCAACATACTATCTGCTTATGCATTTGCTCAGGATAAGCTGATTTGATTTTTACATGGCGTTTCATTAATCCCAATAGAATACATATTGATTTGAAGCAAATGTCCTTGTGTTTTCAGTGTAACCGTTTCTGTGCTGTTTTGTGTCAATCGTTACAATGGACAAACAAAAAAAAGAGTTATCACCTTTTGAGAGAGGCTCATATATATATATTACCATTGAGGTGTGAACAAATCAGCAAAGGCTGAATGCGCCTCGTTTTCAATTAGGTCCATTATTACTAGTTTGTTAACAAGGTTCAATTAAAAGCACCAGGTTGTATTCAAACTGCGACTATCTACTACTAGTTTCGGGAGGGGGGGGAGGGGGGAGGGGGAGGGGGGAGGGGAGATGAACATGGGAAATATTGCACATTGAGCAGGTTTCGAACCCACACTTCTTGTCATTCTGGGGCTAACATCCTAACCATGACAGTACCTAGGCTCTCTAATGCAATCATCCTCTCCACACTTGCTTGTCTATTTGTCTCCCAGCGTGAGATGTCGGTGCAGACTACTATTCTCATCCTCCAGGGCCCGTATGCATGGAGCGGTGTTAGCGAGGCAAACCGCTATTAGGGCAGGATTTCTGGTTTAGCGCCGAAAAGTCGGTATGCATGGAGCAGTGTTAGACAAACACCGCGGGTTTAAACTCGGAAATTCTAATCCCTGCTCATAGCAGGTTTACAGCGGTGTTAGTGTTAGGTTAGTGTCAGGATGGAGCCCAAATCTATTCAATGCTATCATATTTGACAGAATTAAATATGCAATAAGTGAAATTTCATCAAATTAACCCTAAATTTGAAGTAATATTAATGCTGCCGCCGCAGAGGCGGCGATATTAATATTGTCGAATCGCAAATAGCCGTGCTCGCTGGCAACAGGCTCACTCTAAGAAGGCTGCTGGTTCCCAGCCACCGAATCGGCGGCGATATTGTGAAGTAGCGGTGCTCGCCGGGAATACATTCATGTTTAGCTAACACTCACCGTTTAAGCGCCCATGCATATGGCGTGACATAGTTCTCGACGCCGCCGATAACCGGTGGTAGCTACCCGGTGTTAGAGGCTTAACACCACACACCGCTAACACTGCTCCATGCATACGGGCCCAGGAATCGCAAGTCTTTTAAATGGTCTATGTCCATAAGTCATTTAATGCTTACAATTACATACATGCAGGCAATGCACTTACATATATACATACACATACATAAGAGTAAATTCAATAAGCATACAACATGCGGCTTGTACAGGATCCTGGTCATGGAAACAAGTGGCGTGGACATTTGCAAATGGCAAATATTGCACCTAGAGCAGGATTCAAACCCGACACTTTTTTCATTCCAGGGCAAGCATCCTAACCATTAGTCTACCTAGAGCCCCTGATGCAATCACCCTGTCCACGCCTACCCGTCTCCTGGCCTAAGAGGTCACGTGATGTGGTCAGTGAGCCCGGTATGAGGCACAGCTTGCCACACTACACTAACACATAACACCTAACACAAACAGATAACAGCATTTGCCACCTTGCTAAATTAGTAATGAACATGACTTGAAAACTGCATAGCCAACATCTTAACTAGGTGACATCTTAAATATTGAATGGCGTCATGCCCCGGTCACATACACATTAGTGGACGTAGTTGAATGTAGGTGAACGTAGTGGAGGCTAACGTGGGTCAAACATGGTGTAAGAATGTTAAACTACATTGAAATATGTTAAGGTATGGCAGGTTTTGATACGGATAAATATGTTAGGGTACGGATAAATATGCTACAGTATGGATAAATATGTTACGGTACGGATAAATACGTTATGGTATGGATAAATACGTTATGGTACGGATAAATATGTTTCGGTACGGATAAATACATTACGGTATGGATGCCAGTACATTCAACTACTTTCAACTACGTTAGCCTCCACTACGTTCACCTACGTCCACTAAAGGCTATGTGACCAGGGCTTCATCCAAGTACGCTAGAGTATACTAGAGAACGCTAGAGTACGTTAGCATCACAGATGCAAACTCAGCCTCTAACGTAGCGCTCTTTTGAACATATCCACAAATTTAATCGGACATCACGGCTCACCCACGTTAGTACCAAGTTAACATCACGGACAAGTACGGATGCCGGTATGTTCAACTATGTTCAACTACGTTAGCCTCCAATACGTTCAACTACGTCCACTAACGTGTATGTGACCGGGGCATCATTTCGAGTCACCAGGTAACAGTTTCTTACTGTGCACACGAAACCCTAGATAAAAGATTCACCTAACCTATCCACAGTAGGAGGTGAATGACAAACCCAAACAAAATGCACGAGGAAAACTGCCTCGGTATGGATGGTTGATTGTTGGGAGTTTTTCATCCTGGCACCATCTAAGGTCATATCAGGACAGGTATTGACTTGTGACAGTGCACACTCATGGTGGCCCCATAATTCTGTCCCACTGGGAAATCAGGCCACCAGCACCATGACCCAATATCCCACTCAGTCACATTATCCTGATACTGAGCTAACCAGTCCTTGCCCTATCCTAATAATGCTGAGCGCCAGGCTAGGAAGCGACAAGTATCAATTTGATAAGTCATTGGGTTGACTCGACCAGGAATCGAACTCCCGATCTCCCGCACGGGAGGCCTGCGCTCTATCGATTCGGCAACCGCGTCCGGTGTTGAAAGAAAGGAAAGGTTTGTTTGTTTGTTGTTGTTTTACGTCCTAGCAACATCTAAGGTCATATCAGGACGGGGAGAGGAAAGGAAAGCTTTATAGACGCCTCTAGAGCACATTGATTTTTATCATCGGCTATTGGACATCGGAAGAATGTGAACAAGTACTGCAAGTTCACTAAAATGGATTAATTTGATATTATTAGTGCTAAACAATGCACTGTTTTTTGTGGGGTTCTTTTCAAAATGGCGGCAGACAACGGACCCATTAGCAAGAAGGGTCCGAGAACCTGATATAGCAACCAAGCTAATATAATGCTTGACCTTTATGTGACCTTTGGGTGCAGGCACCGTCAAACTCTGGCGAAGTGGGTCATGGCCAAGGTTACCCAAGTGCAATCAGAAGGTCATCAACCAATCAGAATTCAGAAAACATCGAATGGATCTTATCAGCAAATCACAGACGAGGAGACATCGAACAGCAAACAATGGAGTTAAATCCAGCTGTATTCAACCAATCAGAATTCATCTAACAGCACACAACAGACAGCATGCATTTGCAAGGTCAGGAAGATGCAATTTGACCAATCAGGGAACAGTGTACAACTACAGGTCCACAACCCCTTAGGTGAAATCGTTAGGGGGGGGTTGTGTTTAGGAATTCAATTTTTTTTGGGTTTTAGAATAAAGGCAGTAATCAAACATTACTGCAGTAAAAACGCATGAATACTCACACTAAGGGCAACATTTAATTTTTTTAATTAAAATTTTTAAAATTTTCTTTTATATATATATATATTTTTTTTATTGGTGATCGTCCCCGCCCGTGCCTGAAAAATCGCCCGCCCCTGATTATAATTTTTGTTTTGTTTTAACTGTTAAAAATGAATTGGGCTAGCAGCAATTCAACTTCCGTAAGCACACAATCTGTGCAACATAGTCACTATGTTATGGTATTTAATGGCTTAACCCGATATCCAAAGAAACACCTTAAAGGGGCAGCAACATGACCAACATGACTTTACTAATGATAGTTGCGTATCACATCTACGTCATAGACCAGAAAAATAAACAATAAAAATAAAAACTGTCCGCCCGACCCCTGATTTGTGTGATCAAAAGGACGATCGCCAACTTAAAAAAAAATATTTGGCCTAAGTTGGATAAATAAAGACTACAATATATATTATTACAGTTTATTTATAGAGTAATATGCTGATAAACGAAGTAACGGGATAATCATAGCCATAAATACTCTAGGACATTCTATTTCCAACAAAAACCATTTGGTAAAACTTAAGCATATAAAGCTTTCAAATGAACCATAATCAAACACATTAATAATTATCCAGAGAAATGGATGAATATTCACACTAAGTGGGATAAATAGAGACATTTGTTTGTCTGTTGTTTTACATCCTAGCAACATCTAAGGTCATATCAGGACGGGTACCGACTTGTGACAGTGTGCACTCATTGTGACTTTATAGTGCTGTCCCACTGGGAGACCAGGCCGCCAGCACTATGACATGATATCCTACTCAGTCACATTATCCTGACACTGAGCACATCAGTCCTTGCCCTATCCTAATAATGTCGAGCGCCTGTCTAGGAAGCGACAAGTATCAATTTTTAAGTGATTGCTTTGACTCGACCAGGGTTCGAACCCATGATCCCATGGGTTCGGATCCCCCGATCTCCCAAAACAGGAGGCGGACGCTCAACTCATTCGGCCACCCCGTCTGGTCAAATAGAGACAGTAAATACTATTACAATTTATTATATATGTTGTACGAGAAAACCCTTCAGTTTTCTGCACTTTTTGGATTTGAGAAATACAGAATTTGAATGAATGGAATCCTGATTAATAATACCATGGCCGGAAGACCAGTGCACATGTGTTGAAAAGAAAACAACTTTGGATAAGGGATTGTGGACATGTACTATAACTACTACTATTACAACTGATAGATGACATTCAACTATTCAGTATGTAGGTCACAGCGAAATAACACAAAACATGCCTTGGAACAAAAATGAGAAAATGATGTACCAAAAGTGTATTCCAGTCAACTGGTGACACATCCTCCTTTATCCATGAACTCTCCATTCCAAGGTCAAGGTCATCGTAGTAGGACTTAATATAGGTGAAGGTGACAGTCGAGTTATTGATTACATCAAAATATGAGTGTTTCCCAGTTCTGCAGGATCCTCAATAAGGATTGAGGCTGTGATCCAGCATGGCGTATCACAGCTACGGCTTACATCGCGGAAGGTGATGGGGGGAGATAAATATAGTACAGCACGCTACAGGAAGTGGTATTTTATCTAATGTAAAATATTTACTGGGAGAATTTCACTGGAATCTACATTAGAAACAAATGTATGGCAATATCCCGCCCTCTCTACTAGGTTTGGTCATCAGGAGGCGCGTGGTTATAGATGCAACGTAGAAGTTCTATAGTGAAGGATAGGGTTCGGAGTGGTACCAACCCCAACTTCCACCATATAAGCTGAAGCTGTGACCCGGCATATTGCATCTCAGCTTCAGTCCTTGCTGAGGGATCAGCGAAACTTGGAATATGATGGCGGTACTGAGGCCATGCGTATAAAGTGGCCAGACCTGTCCTGTAGGGCTTGAACTATTTTCACACACATGACAAATACATTTTAAAATGCATAGCCTGCTGGACGTGAAGTAAATAAATAGTATCCCAGATGATCTGAGGTAGTTTTTAATTTACAGTTTAATGATAGATGATAGATAATAGGGCTTGCCGGCCGAGATAACGCTAGGTTGCGCTTGTGTACTATCATTCCATACTCTTTGTGTACTATCAGTCTGTATCGGCTCACTTGGAATCATTGTTATTTATTTATGTATACTAAGCTAACCAAAATTGTGCTAAATATTGTCGCAAGTATCTAAGATGGCCATAATTAAACTTACTTTGATCGGATGTACCTTAAGAATCAGGAGAAAGGGATTTGTTTATTGTTGATGGTTTCCCCTTTTTCACTAAATGATGTGCGATAGGAATCACGTTGAGATGCAGAGTAGTCTGGTCCACTGGTCTCCTCCACCAATGGGGTTCCTGTTAGCATGGTCCCCTGGCCTTATCGATGGTACGCAAAGAATACTGACTGGTAGCACATGAGTGTCACCTAGCGTTATCTCAGCCAGCAAGCCCTATTTGTTGACTAATAGTATTAGTCAACTTTGGAGCTATTCAGAGTGAGAAAATTCAAAATAATTTGCGCATACATACCTGTTCAAAGTAATTGCTATTGCTACATTAATTAGGTCATATTTGAAGTCAATTCCTATTGCCACATTAATTAGGTCACATTTGAAGTCACCGACGAGCCCCAGATTTTAAGCCGGACCACCCCCGGACCACTCCCCTGGACCACCCCGGATAGAATCGTTATTTTTGGTAGTTTTTGCCTCGCTCTCACATCTACCCGGACGAGCCACGGTCTACCCATGGACCACAGCACGGACAACCCCAGGACTACGCGGTGTAGCCACGGATTAGTCCCTGATCAGCCCCCCACAACCCCTGGACAACCCCCGGATTACTCCCGGATAGCCTGGAGTATAAAATGACGCGGACTGCCCCGGATGAGACATGGATGACCCCCAGACAACACACAGACTACCCGGATGCGTCACGGATCACACACGGATGATGCCAGTAAACCCTGGATTGCAATATTCCCAAGATCGCCCCGGATCACCCCGGATGTTGTAATCATTTTAAAACATCCGGGGCTGACCCCGGATGATGCTGGATCACCAAGGACCAGCCACGGATCACCACGGAACACCAAGGACCAGCCATGGACCACCAAGGACCAGCCACGGATGAGCCATGGATGATGCCAGATCGCCACGGACCATACCGGATCATGGGTCGGGGCTCGTCCGGCCCCTGATCCGGGTAGGTGTGACTTGGGCTTAAGGGGAAAATAGACAAAAATAGTAAAAGGAAAAAAGTGAAAAAAGGAAAACAAAAGGAGAAAAGAAGAGAAAGGAAGAAAAAGGAGAAGAAAAGGAGAAAAAAAAAGGAGGAAAAAAGGAGAGAAAAAGAGAACAAAGGAGAAAAAAGGAGGGGAAAAAAAGGAGAAAAAGAAGGGAGGAAAAAAAGGAGAGAAGCTAGAGGTACCTTTGGGGCTGGTCGCGTCGGGCTGGTGTTCGGCGTGTTCTGTGTTCGGGCGGTGTGAGCCTGTTCCGCAATACGGAGCAGCTCGGCCGTGTCCGGGTAGGTCACGTGACATCGTGCCATTTCGCGCTCCTCTCGTTCTCGTTCTTCCAGCTCTGCATACTTCCGGCATGTCTCTGTGGGTGTTCAGATGTAAATATATTATATATATAAATAGATAATATAGATAATATATATATAATATATATAATATTAAAGACAATGTACAAGAAGACGTGCCGTGCCACTCAGGGGTTTCCCGTGAAATACAGCAAACAAGGTAATTGAACAGGTACCCTAGCCCAGCCTGCCTTCATGCTGTACCATTGAAACAAGGGGACAGGTTCCCTAGCCCACCCTGACTGCTGTACCATTAAAGACAATGTTGGAGTTCGATAGTAATGTACAGTAATGCTAGTTAGTTCAATCAATGGATCATAGGTACATGAGAATGGTCAGCTAGCATTACAGTGAGGATAAAGAACAATGAAGAATAATAGGAGAATGGAGAAGTGCGCATGGAGAATGGAGAAGTGCGCATGGAGAATGGAGAAGTGTGCATGGAGAATGGAGAAGTGTGCATGGAGAGTGGAGAATGGAGAAGTGCGCATGGAGAAGTGTGCATGGAAAATTGAGAATGGAGAATGGAGAAGTGCGCATGGAGAAGTGTGCATGGAAAATTGAGAATGGAGAATGGAGAAGTGCGCATGGAGAAGTGCCCATGGAGAATGGAGAATTGAGAATGGAGAATTGAGAATGGAGAATTGAGAACGGAGAATTGAGAATGGAGAATTGAGAATGGAGAATTGAGAACGGAGAATTGAGAATGGAGAATTGAGAATGGAGAATTGAGAATGGAGAATTGAGAATGGAGAATTGAGAACGGAGAATTGAGAACGGAGAATTGAGAACGGAGAATTGAGAATGGAGAATTGAGAACTGAGAATGGAGAACGGAGAATTGAGAATGGAGAATTGAGAACAGAGAATTGAGAACGGAGAATTGAGAACGGAGTTTTGAGAATGGAGAATTGAGAACAGAGAATTGAGAATGGAGAATTGAGAACGGAGAATTGAGAATTGAGAACGGAGAATTGAGAACGGAGAATTGAGAATGGAGAATTGAGAATTGAGAATGGAGAATTGAGAACGGAGAATTGAGAATGGAGAACGGAGAATTGAGAACGGAGAATTGAGAATGGAGAATTGAGAATGGAGAATTGAGAACGGAGAATTGAGAACGGAGAATTGAGAATGGAGAATTGAGAATGGAGAATTGAGAATGGAGAATTGAGAATGGAGAATTGAGAACGGAGAATTGAGAACGGAGAATTGAGAATGGAGAATTGAGAATGGAGAATTGAGAATGGAGAATTGAGAATGAAGAATTGAGAATGGAGAATTGAGAACGGAGAATTGAGAACGGAGAATTGAGAACCGAGAATGGAGAATTGAGAACGGAGAATTGAGAACGGAGAATTGAGAATGGAGAATTGAGAATGGAGAATTGAGAACGGAGAATTGAGAATGGAGAACGGAGAATTGAGAATGGAGAATTGAGAACGGAGAATTGAGAATGGAGAATTGAGAATGGAGAATTGAGAATGGAGAATTGAGAACGGAGAATTGAGAATTGAGAACTGAGAATTGAGAACAGAGAATTGAGAACGGAGAATTGAGAATGGAGAATTGAGAACTGAGAATGGAGAATTGAGAACAGAGAATTGAGAACGGAGAATTGAGAACAGAGAATTGAGAATGGAGAATTGAGAATGGAGAATTGAGAATGGAGAATTGAGAACAGAGAATTGAGAATGGAGAATTGAGAATTGAGAATGGAGTACGGAGAATGGAGAATTGAGAATGGAGAATTGAGAATGGAGAATTGAGAATGGAGAATTGAGAACGGAGAATTGAGAATGGAGACTTGAGAATGGAGAATTGAGAACGGAGAATTGAGAACGGAGAATTGAGAATTGAGAACGGAGAATTGAGAATGGAGAATTGAGAATGGAGAATTGAGAATGGGGAATGCATACTTGAGAATGGAGAATGGAGAATTGAGAATGGGGAATTGAGAATTGAGAATTGAGAACAGAGAATTGAGAATGGGGAATGGAGACTTGAGAATTGAGAATGGAGAATGGAGAATTGAGAATGGAGAATTGAGAATGGAGAATTGAGAATTGAGAATTGAGAATTGAGAACGGAGAATTGAGAATGGAGAATTGAGAACGGAGAATTGAGAATGGAGAATTGAGAATGGAGAATTGAGAACGGAGAATTGAGAACGGAGAATTGAGAACGGAGAATTGAGAATTGAGAATGGAGAATTGAGAATTGAGAACGGAGAATTGAGAATTGAGAATGGAGAATTGAGAATTGAGAATGGAGAATTGAGAATTGAGAATGGAGAATTGAGAATTGAGAATGGAGAATTGAGAACGGAGAATTGAGAACGGAGAATGGAGAATTTAGAATTGAGAATGGAGAATTGAGAATTGAGAATGGAGAATTTAGAATTGAGAATGGAGAATTGAGAATTGAGAATGGAGAATTGAGAACGGAGAATTGAGAACGGAGAATGGAGAATTTAGAATTGAGAATGGAGAATTGAGAATTGAGAATGGAGAATTTAGAATTGAGAATGGAGAATTGAGAATTGAGAATGGAGAATTGAGAATTGAGAATGGAGAATTTAGAATTGAGAATGGAGAATTGAGAATTGAGAATGGAGAATTTAGAATTGAGAATGGAGAATTGAGAATTGAGAATGGAGAATTGAGAACGGAGAATTGAGAACGGAGAATGGAGAATTTAGAATTGAGAATGGAGAATTGAGAATTGAGAATGGAGAATTGAGAATTGAGAATGGAGAATTGAGAATTGAGAATGGAGAATTGAGAACGGAGAATTGAGAATGGAGAATTGAGAATGGAGAATGGAGAATTGAGAATTGAGAATGGAGAATTGAGAATTGAGAATTGAGAACGGAGAATTGAGAATTGAGAACGGAGAATGGAGAATTGAGAACGGAGAATTGAGAACGGAGAATTGAGAATGGAGAATTGAGAACGGAGAATTGAGAATGGAGAATTGAGAACGGAGAATTGAGAACGGAGAATTGAGAATTGAGAATGGAGAATTGAGAACGGAGAATTGAGAATGGAGAATTGAGAATGGAGAATTGAGAATTGAGAATGGAGAATTGAGAACGGAGAATTGAGAACGGAGAATGGAGAATTGAGAATGGAGAATTGAGAATGGAGAATTGAGAATTGAGAATGGAGAATTGAGAATGGAGAATTGAGAATGGAGAATTGAGAATTGAGAATTGAGAATTGAGAATGGAGAATTGAGAATTGAGAATGGAGAATTGAGAATTGAGAACAGAGAATTGAGAATGGAGAATTGAGAATTGAGAACGGAGAATTGAGAATGGAGAATGGAGAATTGAGAATTGAGAATGGAGAATTGAGAATGGAGAATTGAGAATGGAGAATTGAGAACGGAGAATTGAGAATGGAGAATTGAGAACGGAGAATTGAGAACGGAGAATTGAGAATGGAGAATTGAGAAGGGAGAATTGAGAACGGAGAATTGAGAATGAGAATTGAGAATGGAGAATTGAGAATGGAGAATTGAGAACAGAGAATGGAGAATTGAGAATGGAGAATTGAGAACGGAGAATTGAGAATGGAGAATTGAGAATAGAGAATGGAGAATTGAGAACGGAGAATTGAGAATGGAGAATTGAGAATGGAGAATTGAGAATGGAGAATTGAGAATGGAGAATTGAGAACGGAGAATTGAGAATGGAGAATTGAGAATTGAGAATGGAGAATTGAGAACGGAGAATGGAGAATTGAGAATGGAGAATTGAGAACGGAGAATTGAGAATGGAGAATTGAGAATAGAGAATGGAGAATTGAGAACGGAGAATTGAGAATGGAGAATTGAGAATGGAGAATTGAGAATGGAGAATTGAGAACGGAGAATTGAGAATTGAGAATTGAGAATGGAGAATTGAGAACGGAGAATTGAGAATTGAGAATTGAGAATGGAGAATTGAGAATAGAGAATTGAGAATTGAGAATTGAGAATGGAGAATTGAGAACGGAGAATTGAGAATTGAGAATGGAGAATTTGAGAATGGAGAATTGAGAATTGAGAATTGAGAATGGAGAATTGAGACTGAGGCATGGGCGAGTAGGTGGCGCCACATGGGGAGGTTCGCTGGTACCAGTAGATAACAGGTAGGTCATTGGGGTTTTACATCCTGGTAACATCTCAGGTCATACCAGGATGGGTACCGACTCATGACAGTGCGCACTGATGGCGACACTGGAAAATCAGGCCACCAGCACCATGACCCTATATCCCACCTATATCCCACTCAGTTACATTATCCTGACACTGAGCTAAACCAGTCCTTGCCCTATCCTACTAATGCCGAGCGCCAAGCTAGGAAGCAACAAGTATCAATTTTGTGAGTCATTGCTTTGACTCGACCGGGAATTGAATGCTCGGTCTCCCCCAGGGGGGCCTGCACTCTATATATTATATATGATGTATGCATATGCATAATATACATATATATATATATTTAGTGAGTTTTTGTTTGTTTCTTGGGATTTAGGCTGTAGAAAAAACAGGAGTCATATGTTACAGTTACAACAGCCTGATCGGTTTTACTATCTGCCATATACTATTTAGATAAATATATTAAGTTAATCGCTACAAATTAATTTACATGCGACGCTTATTTTGAATGGTTAACTTTGGAACAATTTGAAATCAAAACATGCAATATTAAATTTAATATAATCCTAAAGCAGGTTACACCACCAACACCGTACCGGGACTACTTTCAATTAAGGCAAGTTTTAACTGAACTACCATGGACCAAAGACCCTATAATACTAAGACGGCTCACTCAGCCTGTACTGGGTGATCAAAATGATCAAACCCACCACTTGGTGCGCTGGCTGTTCTCTTGGTTAAACAGGTGCTATATTATATGTATAAATGTATATATGAATGTGAAAGATGTGTGATGATGGCCATGCTGATGATGATGCTGATGATGATGTGTATTTGTTCATAGCAATTCCATATTGATGTGTATTCGGACTTACCTATCTCATGTATAATATAATTGTATGTGTTTACATGTGAAACGCCAATCAGCAGCTGGGTTGATCAAACCCACCACAAGGTGGCACTGCGAAATTTACATTACCATGGGAGAGATAGGGAGTGAGCCGTCTTAGTATTATAGAGTCTTTGCATGGACAGACACAATCTCTAGCTACAGAGCTGGGACAAGAAAGAATACCAATACATGGATTACACTTTAAATTGTGTGAATGGAAACAACGGTGTTGACAAATTAAAAACTTAGCATATTAATTTAAATAAATCCCATTTCTTCACCTTTATTATTATTCTAGTAGTCTGCACTGACCTCTCAGACAAGGAGCCGCATAGATAGGTAGGTGTGGGTAGTGTGGTGATATCAGGGAGCCTAGTTGGTGTAATGGTTAGCACACTGGCCCCGAATGCAAAGAGATATGGGTTCGAGTCCTGCTCTAGGCACAATATTTCCCATTTTCATCACCCCCATGACACTGGTTGCCGTGACCATGATCCTGTACAAAATACGTGCTGTATAGTTGTTGAACCTACCCAGTGTACGTATATTTAAGTGCATTGCCTGTATGTATGCAATTGTAAGTGTCGTGGGTTGATATCAAATAGACTCATCCACTAGGTTGCTTCGTCTAGTTTGATATTAATCTGCAGTAGGTGTATCTGTAATTTATCTATCGCAGATTGACATACAATGAGACTCAGGCACTAGGTGGCATCGTCTAATTTGATATTAATCTGCAGTTTGTGTACCGCAGATTGACATGAAGCTAGACGCAGCCACTAGGTGGCTTCATCTAATTTGATATTAATCTGCAGTTTGTGTACCGCAGATTGACATGAAGCTAGACTCAGCCACTAGGTGCCATCGTCTAATTTGATATTTAATCTGCAGTTTGCGTACCGCAGATTGACATGAAGCTAGACTCAGCCACTAGGTGGCATCGTCTAATTTGATATTTAATCTGCAGTTTGTGTACCGCAGATTGACATGAAGCTAGACTCAGCCACTAGGTGGCATCGTCTAATTTGATATTAATCTACAGTTTGTGTACCGCAGATTGACAGGAAGCTAGACTCAGCCACTAGGTGGCATCGTCTAATTTGATATTAATCCGCAGTTTGTGTACCGCAGATTGACAGGAAGCTAGACTCAGCCACTAGGTGGCATCGTCTAATTTGATATTAATCTGCAGTTTGCGTACCGCAGATTGACATGAAGCTAGACGCAGCCACTAGGTGGCTTCATCTAATTTGATATTAATCTGCAGTAGGTGTATCTGTAACTTATCTATCACAGATTGATATAAAGCTAGACTCAGGCCACTAGGTGGCGTCACTGAGTTTGATATCAATCCGTGATAGGTGCTTCCTGTAAGTCTAACGGTGAAAAGACCTTGCTAAATTATGATAGGGTATTTAAACAAACGTTCTTAGTGGCGCCATCTAGTGATAGGAAACGTTAACAAACATTCTTAGTGGCGCCATTTAGTGACTTAGATAACAGCAAATAGCACATGCAGGAATAACACTATCAGGGCGGCGTTCAGGGTCCGTCTCGGAGGCACCGCGGAGACGTCTCGGCGATGCTTTTTGGAATATTTGCATTCAGAGTCTCGGCGACGTCTCGGAGATGCCTCCCCTTTCAGACTGGAGATGAAAAGCGCCTCGAAAATGGCCGCCACATTCAGTGGTTTCAGGCAATCACAGTGCAGCTTTTCCATTGCAAATGGCCGCCGCCTATGGGGGCGGCCATTTTTGAGGCAACAAACTGCTTTTACCGTTCAGACTAGCGTGACGTCAGTACCACCCCCGAGGCGCCTCCGAGACGGACCCTGAATGCGGCCCAGGATTCTAAAAGTAGTCCTATGAGAGTACATCACTTCCAAGATGTCAAAGTTGGTGTCTACCCATTACTACTCAGGGCTGCTGGCCATGCTAGTGGGTGATTATTGTTTGTTGGGGTTTCATATCCTTGCAAAATTTCAGATTATATCAGGATGGGCATCGACTTGTGACAGTGCACACTCATGGCAATTTTTATAGTGCTGCCCCACTGGAAGATCAATCCACCAGCATCATGATCCGATATTTCATCTAGTCACATTATCCTGATACCGAGCAAACCAGTCCTTGCCCTATCCTATTAATGTCAAGCACCGCAACAATGAACCTGAACATGTTCATTGTCTGTGTGGCGCGTCACAAGGTCACAAGCAAACACTGAATAAGGGAACACGCCACAAGGGAACAGTCTATGGATACATGGCCTTACTGGCAGCAATATTTTGCCTTGCGTCTTAATACTCGAAATGATGTCGCGAGTTAAAGATCTCCAGAGAAACATTTCGTCTTAGTGCCAACAGGTTTACATCCAAACAGGACTCGATGGACTTAACTACACATGCACAAAACAGAGAACATTGTTCATGATGGTCTACCAACATGGATAATTTGCACGCGTACGAGGAGCCCTACCCTGGCGCCATCTGAACTACAACCCTCCAACTAACCCTGCCGTAGACAGCCAAAACTACTACGCAAGACCCTGACATCACGATCTCGCCTCCGCGAGACCCGCACTCCGCCTGACCGTGGCGCCATCTGAACTACACTCCACCAACTAACCCTGCCGGAGACGGCCAAAACTACTACGC
The DNA here is from genome assembly GCA_030323885.1 of Branchipolynoe longqiensis. Lineage (NCBI taxonomy): Eukaryota > Metazoa > Annelida > Polychaeta > Phyllodocida > Polynoidae > Branchipolynoe > Branchipolynoe longqiensis. The sequence goes on along the minus strand of CM059203.1, from coordinate 32,318,004 downwards.
GAGACCCTGACGTCACGATCTTGCCTCCGCGAGACCCGCACACCGCCTGACCTATATAAGTGAGCAGCTCACCACTCACCAGCGGCTATCCGGACCGCACTTCGTCCACACCTCTCTCTATCAGCTCTCTGCCGGCCCGGCTCCTCCTTGATATGTCTGAAAAGAGTTCCAGGAGGGGGGGCCCGCTGGCATTTTCACTTTCTACTCTTACTCTGTCCGTGTCTATGGCTCGCTGGATGGTCACCGTAGGGCAAATAGACACGGTCCTTTGACTCAACTCTCCTGATTTCTCTTTTCTAGATTCTGCCCATTTCGATTTCTCCCAGGCACACTTCTTCCCCTGACCAGGGTTGTTGTGTTCTTGGGTGGGGCCCTTCACCTATTACGATTTCTCTGTCTGGTTCTTGTTGCTGGAACGACCACTGCTCCCACCTTTGCCCGCCTTCCTCAAACCCCTGCTGCTGACCGGATTCAAGTGCTACACTACACTACACACACCTACAACTCAACTATACACCGGCACGGAGAGCTTCGCTGCCACCCGACGCCCCGCCGTCACTACGTCGTGAAGGATGTCCCCAGCCTTCACAACATTCCCTCTACGAAGACAAGTCTTCAACCACAGATTGGGCCAATTTATCGGAGCCTCTCTACCCATTGTTGCAGTTCTGCAACCGGTAACCGTCGTAAGGTTACAAACACCCCAATTGATTGACTCACCAGCACTACCATCCAGGCAGTCAGACGATCAACACCAGACCACTTCAACTCAGCCGCCCACCCAACCCATCAAACGAATAATCAAATGCAAGGGTTGAGGGCCTGAGTCGAACTTTATCTAACCATATTGAACTCATATTACTGTACTTACTGTTTTACATGTCTTGATTGATTAAAAATTCCATAACATGGGCTCCTCGTTCGCGTGATTAATTGCCGGCGTGGACAGACAACGAGTGAGCCGGAGGTGGAGGGTGTGAGTTTATTATGAGAGCAGGCCCCTCAGTAGAAATATGCTGAATGAGCATGCACCCGACAACAAATTAAATAAGGATGAGGATGAGCATGGAGAACATTATCATACTATTAATAGTAGCTATGGCAACCAGATGAGGCACCAGATACCTGTGTCTATGGTGAGACGAGGCGGTTTGTATGAATCCGGACGCAGAATCGGGCACCCAAAATCTGGGAGGTAATTAAAGGTACAATTACATGGCCAGCACAACTTCAGTCATAGTTATCTAGATAAAGTGTGTGTTGTTGGTTTAAGTCATTGCACCATTTATAATCCGGCAGCTAATGGCCCTGTCACATTATGATGCATCTCCGCAAGCGTGTGGCCAATGCGTTAAATCACTTTTTTTACATTGAGATGCGTCAAACCTTTCAGCGCGGGGGGCAAAGTTGGACGTATAGATACCATATACATAGCGTATGTTTTTGTATACAACAAAAATCTAATATGGCTGCCAAAATAATGTGAAATATGTATTATTGCTTGTTTTTGCTTTCAAATAACTGTCTGTGAAACATGAATGATAAGTTGTCAGAGGTGCTTCCCTCCCCGCTCCCCAAGTGGTGATTTCCAGAGTCACGTGATAGTGACGTCACTGGTCAACGTCTCTTAATGTTAGAGGTGCTGCCACCGGGGATTGCCACGGAGTTCTCCATTAGGGCGGGCTGTCCCCATGAGGGAGTTTTGTTTTTGGGGAGTTTTCAGTCGCATTGGTGCGCTGAAGGCTGCAAATCTGCAGCACTGAATGGGCACCGCTGAAAGCAGTCCCATGTGGTCGGGAGTTGGCTTCCGATGGTAAGGAGCCCAACCACAGTCCTCTGAGAGGGCCGGGGGAGGCTGGGTGGTTGGTGTAGTTTTACACCCCAGTAAGACCCTAGGCCATACCAGGACGTGCACCGACTTGTGACAGCGCGCACTCATGGTGACTTTATAGTGCTGCCTCACTGGGAAATCAGGCCGCCGGCACCATGACCTGATGTCCCACACAGTCACATTATCCTGACACTGTGCGCCCAGTGAGGGAGTGGGGGGAGCCGGTGGGGGGGGGGAGGAGGGGGGCGGAGTTGGACCGGTGGGTTGGAGGAGAGGGGGGGGGGGGTGAGAGGCTGGTTGCTCACCGTCCGTCCTCGCCTCCACCAGCAGCTGCACGGTCGTCTGCGCATGTCCCGCCACGTTGCGCGCCACCACGCGGTACTCTGCGTCATCATCCAGTGTGACGTCATCAATGATCAGCACGTAGTCGCGGTTTCCTTGTTTCTCTGCGGGTAATTGAGAGAGTGAAGGAGTGAGAGAGAGAGTGAAAGAGAATGAGAGGAGAGAGTGAGAGAGAGAGAGTGAAAGAGAATGAGAGGAGAGAGTGAGTGAGTGAGGGAATGAGTGAGGGAATGAGTGAGAATGGCAGTGAGTGAGAGAATGAGTGAGAATGGCAGTGAGTGAGAGAATGAGTGAGAATGGCAGTGAGTGAGAGAATGAGTGAGAATGGCAGTGAGTGAGAGAATGAGTGAGCGTGTCAGAGAGTGAGTGAGTGAAATATAGTGGTTCGTTGGAGTTTTACATTCTAGCAACATCTAAGGTCATATCAGGACGGGTACCCCCTTTTGACAGTGTGTATTCATCAGTCGATTTTATAGTGCTGCCGCACTAGGAAACCCGGCCACCAGCACCATGACCTGATATATTACTCAGTCACATTATCCTGACACTGAGCCAACCAGTCTTTTACCCTATCCTATTAATGCCGAGCGCCAGGCTAGGACGCGATAAGTATCAATTTTGTAAGTCATTGGTTTGACTCGACCGGGAAAGGAACCGAACTCCCGATCTCCCGCATGGGAGGCCTGCGCTCTACAGGATTCGGCCACCGCATCCGGTGACAACTCAATCGCTTGGCAATGTGCCGGATGTGGCAGTGGTGACACTTACGGATGTGGTGGTGGTGGTCGCTGCGCAGGCGCGTTCCATCCTTGTACCACGTGACTCGCGGCTGTGGGCGCCCCCTCACTTTGCAGTGGAACCTGGCGCCCGAACCCTCTAGGACCTCCGCCTCAGAAATCTGCTTCAGGAATTCGGGGGTCGACTGCTCGCCAGTGTTCTCTGCAAGAGAAGACAACCGGAGTGGTTAGAGTGTCTGACTTTTTTTCTAGGTCAGACTCCTAATCTGAAGGTCGGTGGTTCGATTCCTCATGCACCCCACCTCTGCCAATTTGGATTTCCACCGCTGTGTATAACTTACAGCGTCATCAAAGGCCAGTTGCTCTCATACCATGTCTATGTGGTGTGGGAGGTTAAAAATCCCTTGGGTCGGTAAAAGTGTAGGCTCGGACAAACTACTGTCTAATGGTGAAAACAAGTCTATTCAGACTTATCCATAATAGGCAGTATAAATCTTCAACAACAAAAAGCACAGGATATGCTTTTGCTTGTTTGTTTGCTGGGGTTTTACGTCCTGGCAACATCTAAGACCATATCAGGAGGACAGGGACCGACGTGTTACAATGCGCGCACACGGCGACTTTAAAGTTGCATAGTCCGATGAAATATGAACATTTCAAAACCAAAACAATTATCTCTATTTGATTTTTACATATCTAACTTAGATACTGATGCACTTATTGAACATTTATTTCCGCATAGAAGGCAATACTGAGTCAATTTAATAGAACATGTTACTGTAGAGGTCTATGGTGTCAGAGTTTTGGCTCTCTCACACATACACTCTCACACTTTCTTTCGTTAAAAAAGAAAGATTTTAACGCATTTTAAATATGTCGTTAGGTGGCGACAGTTTGTTTAATTTAACGACGCCTCTAGAGTACATTGATTTTCATCATCGGCTATTGGACGGCAACTGCTACGCGGTTTCTTTTAATTTCAGAGTATGGTAAATGACCTTCACCCCCCCCGAACCCCCCAGCAAAATAAACTAACAACACAAACCAAAGGGAAAAGAAACCATTTAAACAGACAAAATGAAATAACAATAACAGGACAGAAAAAAAGACAAGAAAAAGACAAGAAAAGAACAAAAAAAATGAGAAAAAAAAATATGAACAGGTCCGATGTATAAGTAAATTTTTTTTTAAAGACAAGAAAGCGGAATGACTTAAAAATTGATACTTTTTTTATAATTTTTTATCTTTTTTAACTTAATTTGTATTTGTTGCTGTTCCTCTGTTATTTCCAGTCAACCATATATGATGACAGAGACAATCCAAATAAAAATGTTAAATTTAAGACCTAAATGCACTGGGATTGGTCCCACTGCTTCACTGGTCACAGCTCATCCAATGTATTATTAACAACCCCACCCCAACAACATAATTCATAAACTCACATAACTAACTACACTAGAGTTACACTAGAATATTTCTAACAAACTGACATTTATATACTGCTTGCCTAACGGCAACTGAACATTAAAACTTACTACAACTTTACCAACTGAATACAGAAGATAACTTTTGTTTACATTCTAAATACTATGTAAATACTCACATTGATCTGACTAATATTGATCTAGTTATATGACACTACTGTTACCATATTGCTACGGAACTTTTGGGTTACAGAATTTCATTGCGTTATATGCTGTAAATTGTGTATTCAACAGTTATTGTATACCTTATTCTATATACCTTTTGTGTAAATAACCCTGAATTGATAAATGGCTGGAAGACCAGACAAAAGAATTTTTCAGCAGAATAAACATATTTACCAAACAAAAAAAAGAAAAAAAGAAGAAAGAAGTATACTACATACTGGTGACCTTGACCCTGAAGGCCTTGTGGCTGTGACCTTTGTCACTGATGGCGATGCACACGTAGCGGCCGGCCGTTTCCGGTGTTGTGTTGAACAGTTCGAGTGTGTGGCGTTCGTCGAGTACGTGGACATCGGTGTCTTCGTCCTCTTCGAGCTGTGCCACCTCGACGCCCTCCCGGTACCAGAAGACATCTACAGCAGACCGGTCAAACCAATGACTTAAAAATGTATACTTGTCGCTTCCTAGCCTGGCGCTCGGCATTAATAGGATAGGGCAAGGACTGGTTGGCTCAGTGTCAGGATAATGTGTCTGAATGGGTACTGGTGGCCTGGTCTCCCAGTGGGGAAGGACTATAAAACCGCCATGAGTGAGCACTGTCACAAGTCGGTACTCGTCCTGATATGACCTTAGATGTTGCCAGGACGTATAACTCCAAAACCAACCGACCAATCTTTATATTAGCTCTATATCTTTATGAACATTCAGTGCATACAAATGGTTGTTTGTTTGTTGGTGTTTTACGTCCTAGCAACATCTATAGTAATAATAGGACGGGTACCTACTTGTGTATTTTGCCGTGCCGCGGAAAAAGGTTTGGATTAACCGATCGTTTGGATTAACCGAGCTTGGTTTAACGGGGTTATACTGTACTACACTGGAATTGTAAGTCATTTAAATGGTTTGCATCCCTAAGTCATATTTAGTGCTTAGAATTACACACATACAGGCAATGCATGTACATAAAAATACCCAATGGAAGGTAACCATGCCAAGAATAGCCAGATAACACACCACACAGCTACGTACAAGCCTATGATATGTAAATAGGACTAGGCTAGTCTAGTAATAAGAGTAGAACAAAATAAAATACATATATGCCAAGAAAATCCAAAAAAACTAACATAGGCTACTAACCATACCAACCAATTATCTATCTGCTACTGAAATGCAGGCAATCAAATAACTTATCAGCAGCTACTGTGTGGCAAGATAACACCAACACTACAACTGGCCAGCATTGAAAACAAGCTTATATGCTATGGACAGTATAAATACTGCCTCAATAAAAAAAAAAAAAAAAAAATTGTAGGTTTCATCAACCATACAATGCATAGCTTGTACAGAATCCTGGTCATGGCACAAGGGTAAACATGGCACATGGAGCAGGTTTTCGAACCCACATTTCTGTCCATTCCGGAGCTAGCTTGTTAACCATTAGACTGAGTTGAATTGAGTTTCATTTAACCACAAACATGTAGTAAGACAACTATATTGCTTCCCCAAAGGGTGATCTTCCAGCCGAGCAAGCAATGTTACATTAAAGTTGCGTAGTCCGATGGCATTTGAATTTTTGCCTTATGTTTTAAATAAATATATCAAACTGATCATCATAACCTACTAATCATTAGTCCAGAGTAATTTTGATGAAGAAAACATGCTAATTTCAGAGCAATTTGAGCTGAAAGAACCCAAAATCTTTTCGACACGCTTGCTAAAAGTCCTGTACCTATGAGACAGATTACTATCTCGCGATGGTCACGTGGTGTGAGTTGACCTAGTAATGTGTATGTCTTAGAACCTGACTAATGCCATATATGGTATTGGGAATGAGGGCAAGACAAATCAGGTCACGAGATTGACCTAATTCGTTTGTGGGCTCCCTGCCTAATGGCTTCCTCAAAGTAAGTGTCCAATGGGATGAGGTAGTAGATTCACTGATTATTCTGTATATGCTGTCCCAAATTACTAGTTAATACACCAATATCTAAGTTGGGTATAATGAATCAAATGTTCTCTGTGGCGGAGTGGTTAGAGTGTCTGACTTTTTTCTAGGTCAGACTCCTAATGTGAGGGGACCAGACGGGATGGCCGAATGAGTTAGAGCGTCCGTCTCCCGTGCTGGTAGATCGTGGGGTCGTGGGTTCGAGTCCCGGTCGAGTCAAACCAATGACTTTAAAATTGATACTTGTCGCTTCCTAGCCAGGCGCTCGGCATTATTAGGATAGGGCAAGGACTGGTGTGCTCAGTGTCAGGATAATGTGACTGAGTGGGATACCAGGTCATGGTGCCGGTGGCCTGGTTTCCCAGTGAGACAGCACTATAAAGTCGCCATGAGTGCGCACTGTCACAAGTCGGTACCCGTCCTGATATGACCTTAGATGTTGCTAGGACGTAAAACAACAACAAACAAACAAACAAACCTAATGTGAGGGTCGGCGGTTCGATTCCCCGTGCCCCCAGCTCTGCCAATTTGGATTTCCACCGCTGTGTATAACTTACAGCGTCATCAAAGGCCAGTTGCTCTCATACCATGTCTATGTGGTGTGGGAGGTTAAAAATCCCATGGGTCGGTAAAAGTGTAGGCTCGGGCTTTCTATCGATCAGCAGTGGAATGAGGAAGACCAGTCGTCTATGACTGAAATTTCCCCTGCTTAAACAACTAATGGACCAAAAAAATAAAAAAATAAATGTAGATAAGTATTTTCCTATTGAAAAATATGTAGTGGTCTGCACTGACCTCTCAGGCAAGTAACCACATAGACAGGTAGGCGTGGGGAGTGTATTGATATCAGGGAGCCTAGGTGGTGTAATGGTTAGCACACTGGCCCGGAATGCAAAGAGATGTGGGTTCGAGTCCCACTCTAGGCACAATATTTCCCATTTTCATCACCCCCACGACACTGGTTGCCGTGATCAGGATCCTGTACAAGCTTTGCGCTGTATGGTTGTTGAACCTATACTGTGTATGTATGTGTTAGTGCATTGCCTGTATGTATGTAATTGTAAGCATTACAAGACTTACAATTCCAGGGGGACGAGTGTAGTAGTCTGCACTGACCTCTCAGGCAAGGAGCCGCATAGACAGGTAGGCGTGGGTAGTGTGTTGATATCAGGGAGCCTAGGTGGTGTAATGGTTAGCACACTGGCCCGGAATGCAAAGAGATGTGGGTTCGAGTCCCACTCTAGGCACAATATTTCCCATTTTCATCACCCCCACGACAAATATATATTTCATCGGACCATGGAAGTTTAAATTAAAGTTCACACTTATGCAAAATACATTGTTACAACAAATCGGCGAATGGAATTGTTACCTGGTTGGTTGGTTGTTGGAGTTTTACGTCTTGGCAACATCTCAGGTCATATCAGGACTAATTCTTTGTTAAAATATAGAATCAGATATGGCCCTGTACACATACATAGATGTGACCGTTTTACATGCATATATGAGATTGTCTCAAAAGGTGCTAAGCAATATGGGACAAAACTTTGTCCATTGTAACGATCAACATACGATCTGTTCATGCATTTGCTCAGGATAAACATTTTTTTTACATGGTGTTTCATAATCCCAATAGAATACATATTGATTTGAAGCAAATGTCCTTGTGTTTTCAGTGTAACTGTTTCTGTGCTGTTTTGTGCCAATCGTTACAATGGACAAAAAAATAGAAGCGTTATCACCTTTTGAGACAGGCTCAAATATACATATGGCCACATGATTATCTAGGCTCCCTGATGCAATCACCTTATCAACACCTATCTGTCTATGTGGCTGTATGCCTGAGAGGTGAATGCATATTATTAAACAAACATAGATGAGAATGCTCTAACAACAAACATTTCTGATAAACCAGGAAGATTCTCTTCTATGAACAAAAACATATTCTTATTAAAAATATTCCCTTTGAAAAGAGAAAGAAGAAATAGCCCAAAAATGAAATTCAGCCTAGTAGCTTTCTAGCCCACCTAATGGCTTCGTGCCGGTCACGTGACATGTGATGCGTGCTGGTTCACCGAGTGGGACGGTCACTGTTTGCGGCCGGACAACAAAGCGTGGATCAGCATCCTCTGGGTCCTCCTCCTTCTCCGCTTCCAACTCCGCTGCCAGCTCAGCCTCCTCGAGTCTCTGCAGAACACGCAAACAAAAGAAAAGTTTGTTTTATTTAGCGATGTCTCTAGAGCACATTGATATTTATCATCGACTATTGGACGTCAAACACATGGTCATTCTGACATATTTCCCTGGAGGAAACCCACTGCTGCCACATAGGCTACTCTTTCTGATAAGCAGCAAGGGGTCTTTTATAAGCACTTTCACACAGACAGGACATCACATACCACAGCCTTTGATGAACCAGTTGTGGATCGCTGGTTAGAACAGAAAAAAACCCAAACTGCAAAAGGGTCCACTGAGCAACAAGTCATGTTAGCTGATCTTTAAATGCAACTCATGTTAGCTGGTCTTTAAAAACAAGTCATGTTAGCTGATCTTTAAAAACAAGTCATGTTAGCTGATCTTTAAAAACAAGTCATGTTAGCTGATCTTTAAAAACAAGTCATGTTAGCTGATCTTTAAAAACAAGTCGTGTTAGCTGATCTTTAAAAACAAGTCATGTTAGCTGATCTTTAAAAACAAGTCATGTTAGCTGATCTTTAGAAACAAGTCGTGTTAGCTGATCTTTAAAAACAAGTCGTGTTAGCTAATCTTTAAAAACAAGTCATGTTAGCTGATCTTTGAATACAAGTCATGTTAGCTGATCTTTAAAAACAAATCGTGTTAGCTGATCTTTAAATACAAGTCATGTTAGCTGATCTTTAAAAACAAGTCATGTTAGCTGATCTTTAAAAACAAGTCATGTTAGCTGATCTTTAAAAACAAGTCATGTTAGCTGATCTTTAAATACAGGTCATATTAGCCGATCTTCAAATATGAGTCACATTACCTTGCATAATAGACTTGTACTTAAAAACCAGGAATGTAACAAGCAATGTTATCTGATTTTTAAACACAAATCTTATTAGTCGATCTTTAATACAAGTCAAATTAGCTGATTTTTAAATACAAGTCGTATTATCTAATCTTTAAATATAAGTCATATTCACTTGTATTTAAAGATCGACTAATAAGACTTGCATTTAAAAACCAGCTAACATTGCTTGTATTTAATACAATCAATGCTAGCTGATTTTTAAATACAAGTCTTATTAGCCGATCTTTAAATACAAGACATATTTTTTATAATTGATAATTTTTTTTTTTATTGAGACTGTATTTATACTGTCCATAACATATAAGCCTGTGTATCCGGCTTGTTTTCAATGCTGGCCAGTTGTAGCGTTGGTGTTATCTTACCACACAATAGCTGCTGATAAGTTATTTGATTGCCTGCATTTCAGTAGCAGATAAATAATTGGTTGGTATGGTTTGTAGCCTATGTTAGTTTTTTTGGATTTTCTTGGCATATATGTATTTTATTTTGTTCTACTCTTATTACTATATTAGCCAATCTTTAAATACAAGTCACATTCTCTGGTACTCTTAGTCAGTCTTCAAACAAGATTCATCCCAGCTGATCTTTAAGCCATACCTTCCGTCTCATGAGTTCTAACTGCGTTGTATCCGTGGACGCGGCGGCGGTTCTCGTTGTCCTGGAGTTGTTCATGGCTGCCTCGTCTTGGTGGCCAGTATTCGCCACTCCAGATCTGATAGCCATGTAATCCTGGGCACCGGTAAGCTGAACAGTTCCAGAAAAGACGTACGCAGACATTTAGAGTTTGCGAGATTTCTGTATTTGCTTGACAACATTCCATGAGAGCAGACGACATTCAATCGAAATAGGAGACATTCAATCAGAACAGAGAATATTCAATCAACACAAATGACAATTCAATCAGAACAGATGGAATTCAATCAGAACAGATGGTATTCAATCAGAACAGACGGTATTCAATCAGAACAGATGGTATTCAATCAGAACAGACAACATTCAATTAGAACAGACAATATTCGATCAGAACAGACAACATTTAATCAGAACAGACAACATTTAATCAGAACAGATGGTATTCAATCAGAACAGACGGTACTCAATCATAACAGATGGTATTCAATCAGAACAGATGGTATTCAATCAGAACAGACAACATTTAATCAGAACAGACAACATTCAATTAGAGAGAACAGGCAACATTCAATCTGGATAGACAATATTCAGTCAAAGTAGACAACATTAAATCAGGGAGATAATATTCATTCAGAGCAGATGACATTCAATCAAAGCAGACGACATTCAATCAATGTAGAGGGACTAACACTTAACCAGAACAGACAGCATTTAATCAAAACAAATGACATTCAATCAAGGCAGAGCGACCAACACCAGACCAGCACAGACATTTAATAAGAGCGGACAGTTTGTTTGTTTGTTGTAGTTTTACGTCCTGGCATCATTTAAGGTCATATCAGGACGGGTACAGACTTGTGACAGTGCATACTCACAGCGTCTTTTATAGTGCTGCCCCACTGGGAGACATTGCCACCGTCACCATGATCCGATATCCCACACAATCACATTATCCTGATACTGTGCTAACCACTCCTAGCCCTATCCTATTAAGGCCGAGCACCAGGCTAGGAAGCAACAAGTAACAATTTGATAAGTCATGGGTTTGTCTCGACCGGGAATCGAACTCCGATCTCCCTGCGCTCTACCGATTAGGCCACCGCGTCTGGTGTTCTCTGTGGCGGAGTGGTTAGAGTGTCTGACTTTTTCTAGGTCGGACTCCTAATCTGAAGGTCAGTGTTTCAATTCCCTGTGCCCCCACCTCTGCCTATTTGGATTTCCACCGCTGTGTATAACTTACAGCGTCATCAAAGGCCAGGTGCTCTCATACCATGTCTATGTGGTGTGGGAGGTTAAAAATCCCTTGGGTCGGTAAAAGTGTAGGCTCGGGCTTTCTATCGACAAACTGTCTAATGGTGAAAACAAGCCTGTTCAGGCTTATCCATGATAGGCAGTATAAATCTTCAACAACAACAACAAAAGAGCAGACTGGATTGACCTTGACCTGAAAGGGCAGCCGACATTTACCTGCTCAAGGTCATCGGTCTGTGTGGTGAAGTCTGCCGTCCTCGGTACACCCTCCTCCTCCTCCTCAGAGTCACTCAGGAAGTCGGACAGCGTCTGGGATCCAGCCTCGTTTTCAGAAAGGTCAGACAGGTTGTCAAGGGTCCTGGAGAGAGAAACCACGACAAGTGTTTGTGACGCGGGACGTAATGGTTGGCATTCGCAGAACCAGGAAGAGAAGTAAAGCCGGTGTTACGAAATAGATTCGCCCCCTCAAAATTGTCTTCTATTTCGAAATAAAATCGCCCCCCAGATATTTTATTTAGAATTAAAAGTCCCCTTCCCTCCCTAGTCCCCATCGCCTCCACCGCCCTCCCATCTCACCTCCTTCGTCCACTTCAGTTCTTGTCCCTATCCTATTAATGCTGAGCGCCAGGCTAGGTAGCGACAAGTATCAATTGTGTAAGTCATTTGATTGACTCGGTAGGAAATCGAATCAGAGAGGAAACCCAGTCAGCGCTCTTTCTGATTCAGCCACGCCATCCAGTTACTTCATGGCTACCAAGCCGTGGTTTTCACATCCGGGTAGCTGACAGTGGGTCACGTGGTGTGAGTGAGCTGTGCTCGTATCTGTGTACAGTCGTGTTGGAAACCAGCAACCCAATTCCCCCAACTGTGGGTTGAGCGATATTTGAGCAAGCACTAGAAACTGTACCCCTATCCCCCCTCCTCAACTCCCCACCCACCCACCCACTCACCCACAGAGACATGCGCACTCATCACCTATATGAGCCCCATACTTCCATCCACAATCCACTGGATGGGATTGAGGATGCCTCGTCTTGGTGGATTTCGCTGGATTTCGTGCTGGATTTCGTGCTGGATTTCGTGCTGGATTTCGTGCTGGATTTCGTTGGGTTGGAACCCCCGACTGAGTCAAACCAATGACTTTCTTTTTAAAAATTTGTTGTTGTTGTTGGGGTCCATTAGTTGTTTAAGCAGGGGAAATTTCAGTCATAGACGACTGGTCTTCCTCATTCCACTGCTGGTCGATAGAAAGCCCGAGCCTACACTTTTACCAACCCAAGGGATTTTTAACCTCCCACACCACATAGACATGGTATGAGAGCAATCGGCCTTTGATGACGCTGTAAGTTATACACAGCAGTGGAAATCCAAATTGGCAGAGCTGGGGGCACGGGGAATCGAACCAGCGACCCTCAGATTAGGAGTCTGACCTAGAAAAAAGTCAGACACTCTAACCACTCCGCCACAGAGAACGCCACTTACAAAAGTCATACTTGGCACTACCTAGCCTGGCGCTCTGCATTAATAGGATTGGGCAAAGATTGGCTTGCTCAGTAGCATAGATAAATATTTTAGGTTCATCGGTATAATCTACCTCACTTCAGGTTGAAGTAACCTTTACTTCAATGGCTAACTTTGGAGATCTATATTTGAAGTGTAAACATGTCAAATTAATTTTGGCCTATACATCAAAACTCTGACATCTGGGGCCATATGTATGTGTCGGGGTTAGCGCTGCGAAGCTGGTTTTCGGCGGGTTTACCGGGTTAGCGGCGATAACTCCGTATGTATGTGTCAGCGTTAGACAAACACTGCGAGCTTAAAGTCGCCTGCACTAACCCCAAGCCATAGGATGGTTAACGTCGATGTTAGGGACCGATTATGCCTAAATCTATTCAATGCGATCATATTTAACAGAATTACATACACAGTAAGTGAAATTTAATCAAATTAACCCTAAAATCGAACCGCTATTAATGCATAACGCCGCATTGGCGGCGTTATGCACATTGTCGAATCGACGAATGTAAAGTAAACAAATTGCCACCGCCGCAGCGACGTTGATATCCATACTGTCCAACGTCAACTAAACATGGCCGCCACCGCCATATCGGCGGCAATATATGTTAGGCCCAAATCTATTAAATGCTGTCATATTTAACAGAATTACATACGCAATAAGTGAAATTTAATCAAATTAACCCTAAAATCGAACCGTTAATAATGCTGCCGCCGCATTGGCGGTGTAATTCATATTGTCGAATCGACGAATGTAAACTAAACAAACCGCCGCCGCCGCAGCGACGTCGATATCCATACTGACAGAACGCCGCCGCATCGGCGGCAATATATTAGGCCCAAATCTATTCAATGTGATCATATTTAACTAACCCCGCCACGCTTTGGACACATACATACCCCGTGACACATCTGGAACACCGGTGTTAGATAACCCGGGACCCACCGTTAACACCGGAGCCCATAAAAAGTTGCTCATACATATGGCCCCAGAGGCTTTAGCAGGAGCAGGTTCTATTAAATTGAGTCAGTATGACCTTATATTTTTGTTTTGCTTTTTTGTTGGTAAAGTATTTATTCATTTGAATATGACATTTGTCAGCACTTGCAGAACTGGTCTTCCGGCCATCTTACTATTGGCATTGACAGTCTAAATAATCTAAGTTTGATCAGTGCTGTATTAGTTACAGCACCGATCCTGTAGAATTAAGGGAGTGGCTCCTGCTGAATAATGCACAGCACCAGTCACTGTAGTTCATGCAAACAATGTAGTTCATGCAAACTATGCAGCATTGTTTGTTTGTTTGTTTGTTGTTGTTTTACGTCCTAGCAACATCATATCAGGACGGGTACCGACTTGTGACAGTGCGCACTCATGGCGACTTTATAGTGCTGTCCCACTGGGAAGCCAGGCCGCCGGCACCATGACCTGGTGACTATGTAGCAAGAAATACTTAATAAGTGCACCGCTATCTAAGTTGGATTTGTCGGATCGAACCTAGATAAGTGTTTTACCATTTTTATACTTCTATGGGACTACGCTGCTGTAAGAAAAAAACAACTTTGGTGTGCAGTATAACCCCGCTAAACCAAACTTGAAGGGACCATAGAAATTTGTTTGGATTAACCGATCATTGGTTTAACCAAGCTTTGGCTTTAACTTTGACTTTGAGTAAGCGTGTATTGCACATGTAATATACAATGTATGTGGACACTTTGATTATTGTTTTTTATGTATCTTCAGTATAACCCTGTTAAACCAAGTTCAGATAAACCAAACGATCGGTTAATCCAAACTTTTTTCGGCGGCCTGGCAAAATACTACAAATTATCATGTAAAAAAGTCAGTGGGGTCTCAGATGACCTCATAACCACATTAAAGTTTGGTTTAACCATACCGGAGTGGCCTGGCGTCCTACAATTTTGTTTGGATTAACCGATAATTTGGATTAAACGACTTTGGTTTGACCAACTTTTTTTATTATATGATAAATAGTAGTATGTTCCAGCCGCTGAAAAAAGTTTGGATTAACTGATCGTTTTGTTTAACCGAGCTTGGTTTAACGGGGTTATACTGTATAATGTAATGATGGCTGGCTGTAAAAAGGTTATTTGGTAAACACACCGACCAGAATTCAATCTGCCAGTGTTGGTCGTTGCCATGGATACCCCCCCCTCCCAACTCATCTGATCAACAACCAGCTGCCTCTCTCCACCCACTTTCCACCACAGTGCCTGATTGGGGTTTTAATTCCTAGCAATACCTGAGGTAATTTCAGGACAGATATCGAATTATGACATAATGCGCGTTTATGACGGCTTTTCGGTGCTGCCACACTGGGGTACCACACAACCGGCTCCATGACCTCGACCGGACGTGGTGGTCGAATCGGCAGAGCGCAGGCCTTCTGTGCGGGAGATCAGGAGTTTGATTCCCGGTCAAGTCAAACCAATGACTTACAAAATTGATACTTGTCGCTTCCCAGCCAGGCGCTCAGCATTATTAGGATAGGGCAAGGGCTGGTTAGCACAGTATCAGGATAATGCGACTGTGTGGGATATTGGGCCATGGTATCGGCGGCCTGGTCTCCCAGTGTGGCAGCACTATAAAAGTCGCCATGAGTGCACACTGTCACAACTCGGTACCTGTCCTGATATGACCTTAGACATTGCCAGGATGTAAAACTCCAACAAACAAACCATGACCCGATATCCCATTCACTCACATTATCCTGGTACCGATATCCCATTCACTCACATTATCCTGATACCGATATCCCATTCACTCACATTATCCTGGTACCACACCAACCAGTCCTTATTCTATCAACGTAATGACGTTTTGTGTTTGTTGGTGTTTTAAGTCCTAGCAACATCTAAGGCCATATCAGACTTAATAGTGTTGTCTCACTAGGAAACCGAGCTACTGGTTCCATGACACGATATCACACTCAGTCACATTATCATAGGTGTCAACCCCCAATGTAGTCTTTAAGGCCAACACGTAGTACTTGACAGGTATGCACTGAGCGTGGGCCTCGCGTGTGGAAAGTTGGGAGTTCGGTTGCAGGTCGAGTCAAACCAATGACTTAAAAATTTATACTTGTCGCTTCCTAGTCAGGCGCTCGGCATTAATAGGATAGGGCAAGGACTGGTTGGCTCGGTGTCAGGATAGGTACCGACTTGTGACGATGTTATAGTGCTGCTCATGGCGATGTTATAGTGCTGCCCCACTGGGAAATCAGGCCGCCGGTACCATGACCCCCATATCCCACTCAATCACATTATCCTGACATTGAGCCAACCAGTCCTTGCCCTATTAATGCTGAGCACCTGGCAGGGAGCGACAAGTATACTTTTTTAAGTCATTGGTTTCCCGTTTGACTCGACCGGGAACCAAACTCCCGATCTCCCGCACGCGAGGCCCACACGCGAAGCCCGCGCTCTACCGATTAGGCCACCGTGCCCGGTTCTAAGGTCATATCAGGACGAGTGGGGTGGGGTGGGGGGGGGGGGGTGTAGGGGTACCTTACTTGATTAAGCATCTTTAGAAATAAAACCTTTTCAAACCATCACAGATATAATAGAGATCTCTCTATCCATAGGGATGTGGTGATGAAGCACCCTTTTCTGGAATGAAATTTTCAGACAAATTACGCGGGTTGTACCTTTCGTGGACGTAAAAAATTATATCACCGTCAACAGATTCATGATTACAAAAAAAAGTTTAAATTGTCTACCTACCCTGCTTCTTTGCTTTCCCGCAACAGGAAGCAAATTTTTTCGGGGGGCTTCAGCCTCAACAGAGGGTTAGCATTGATTGTAATCTCATTAAGCACATTGTAGCTCTGGAAAATATACAATGTCATGCGACAAGGATGATCCCAGGATTGGGACAGATGGCATATGAAGATTGCCTGAAGAGACTTAGGCTACCAACGTTGTCATATCATCGTCTCAAGGGAGATACAATAGAGACTTACATGATTATTACTGAAGTCTATGACAGTGATGTCATAACGTGTTGGTTCAATCTCAGAATAGACAGCAACACTAGAGGCTAACGGTATAAGATATTCAAGGAGTGGCCCAGACTTGAGGTCAGGAAACACTCATTTTTCTTTCGAGTGACAGATCCATGAAACAGTCCTCCAGACCAAGTGGTTGAAGCAGCAATAGTAGAAGCATTTGAGAGAAGGCTGGATAGACATTGGAGAGGACACCCACAATTATATCACTTCCGGGCTACGTCGATCACCGTATGTGTGCAAAAGAATAATTCATTTTTTACCATAACGAGCTGGCATTCACCTTATTCCTGCCACGGCCATGTTGAAACCAGACCGAGGGCACTTACGCGTCTGCGAGGCGCCGCTGTATGTAAAGTAATGTGAATACTTTTTTGTCGACCAAAGCCTCTCGAAATCACTCAAATTTGAGGGTATTCATTTTTTAAAGTAACATATTCATCTTTGCATACCTGTTTTCTATCTATTGGCCAATTTTCACGAAGATTGGGTAAAACTTGCATGGTGATTTTTGCCATTCTTTAACTACAATGTGACTGTCAATTTCAAGTCTGAATAGTTATGCTGGTATCATGTAATGCAGCACTGTCAGCGTAGTTATCTGTGCAACACAGTTAAACAACTAGTCTTAGTAATTACAAATTAATAAAAGCTTTAAAAGGGTTAAAATATATTTCTTAAATATATCTATATTAAGAAAGTTATGCAATTTTGAATTTAAGAAAAGATTGGCAGCCAAGGTGAGTGACTTTGTTGACATTGCCTACTGAAATGCATCTGATCATCACTCAATCTTCATGAAAATTGACCAATAAATAGAAAAAAGGTAAGCAAAAATGATTATGATAGTTTCAAAAGTTAATATATCTTCAAATTTTACTCCTTTAATTTATGTAGTAGTTCATACACATCGGCACACAGTAGTGTCGTATGGCCATTTCCAATACTGATGCTTACTCAGCCTCATTCTGATGGCTAATTAGGTCGCGCATGAATAGGGTGAAATAAGCCGTGTTCACACGGGCAAAATATAAAGCGAGTTAGACAAGGCGAATCACATGAATCGATTTAGTTTGAAAGTGTTTCGCGTTCACACGGGCAGTGCTTTGAATCGGTTTAAGGCGGAAGTGGATATCTGCGCATGAGCAAGTCCAGACTAACCAGCGCCATTTTGGGTTCATCGACGTCGGCACGAGAGAGTGTGGGTTCGACCTAGATATGTATTAACTGAATCATATTGTTTTGGAACGGTCAAAACTTCTGCTGGGCAGTGAAACCCTAAAAATAAATGATGAAAAAAATATCTGTGCACCTCTAGCAGGTTCATAGACCAAATTCTATAATATGCGCTTTTGATCGACTGGAAAGTCAACAAACTAAGGTGTCGACTGCGCATGCGTGTGAGGTGCTTAATCCGCCTCAGTGCGTTCACACGGGCAAAATAAATCGATTCACAGAAATCGCCTCACGTAAACTACCTCGAGAGGTGGTTTACAGAATGCGCATCACAGAAATCGATTCAGCCCTAATTCGACTCAGATACCCGTTCACACGGGAAATGTGCGTCGAACTAGGCAAGTCGCTTTCTACGAATCGATTTACATTCCCCGTGTGAACACGGCTTTAGAGGCCCAATAGGGCCTAGATCAGGCAGAAGAGGATCTGTATGTTAATCCGCAAGTGTACTTACTCTTCGCCGATGGTCGGGGGCACGGTCTCCCCCGGGACCATCATCAACAGGGGGCCGTCCACATCCTTCCCGACTTTTCGCTCTCCGAAATTGTCATAGGCTGATATCTGCGTCTTCTGCAACAAACAGCCATACACCAGCATTACTCACATGGCCAACAGATACCAACATTACTCATATGGCCACCAGATACACCAACATTACTCACATGGCCACCAGATACACCAACATTACTCACATGGCCACCAGAGACACCAACATTACTCATATGAGAACCAGATACACCAACATTACTCATATGGCCACCAGAGACACCAACATTACTCACATGGCCACCAGAGACACCAACATTACTCATATGACCACCAGATACACCAACATTACTCATATGGCCACCAGAGACACCAACATTACTCACATGGCCACCAACATTACTCATATGGCCACCAGATACACCAACATTACTCACATGGCCACCAGAGACACCAACATTACTCATATGGCCACCAGAGACACCAACATTACTCATATGGCCACCAGAGACACCAACATTACTCATATGGCTACCAAAGACACCAACATTACTCATATGGCCACCAGAGACTCCAACATTACTCATATGGCCACCAGAGAAACACCAGCAGTACTCACGGGAACAGAAACAAAAATTGGTTTCAGTTGTTAAAATTCTTTATCAATCTTTATATTTACATAAAAATAAAGTTAATATTTTGTGGCAATATTTTTTTGGTAATAATTCATTTTGCAGCATTTATTTTTTTTAAGCGGTGAAAAAAAGTGTTAACACACTTATTCCTTAAGGGTAGGATAAATAAATTCATCACCAAAAAAAAAAAGGTTACTAGGACACAAGGAATGCATGATACTAATTGGAAATGCATGACACTAATTGGGAATGTATGGAACTATTTGGCACTATTTGGGAGTGTATGGAACTAATTGGGAATGTATGACACTCATTGGGAATGTATGGAACTAATTGGGAATGTAAAGCACTAATTGGGAATGTATGGCACTAATTGGGAATGTATGACACTAATTGGGAATGTATGGAACTAATTGGGAATGTATGACACTAATTGGGAATGCATGGAACTAATTGGGAGTGTATGGAACTAAATGGGAATGTATGACACTAATTGGGAATGCATGGAACTAATTGGGAATGCATGGCACTAATTGGGAATGTATGACACTAGTTGGGAATGCATGGAACTAATTGGTAATGTGTGGAACTAATTGGAAATGCATAACACTAATTGGGAATGTATTACACTAATTGGAAATGTATTACACTAATTGGAAATGTATTACACTAATTGGAAATGCATGGAACTAATTGGTAATGTATGGAACTAGTTTGGAATGTATGTCACTAATTGGGAATGCATGACACTAATTGGGAATGTATGGAACTAATTTGCAATGCATTACACTGATTGGGAATGCATAGAACTAATTGGTAATGTATGTTACTAATTGGGAATGCATGGAACTAATTGGGAATGTATGGTACTAATTGGAAATGTATGGAACTAATTGGGAATGCATGGAACTAATTTGGAATGTATGACACTAATTTAGAATGTATGACACTAATTGGGAATATACAGAACTAATTGGGAATGTATGACACTAATTGGGAAAGTATGGAACTAATTCGCAATGTATGACACTAATTGAGAATGTATGACACTAATTGGGCATGTATGACACTAACTGGGAATGTATGACACTAATTGGAAATGTATGGAACTAATTGGGAATGCGTGGTAGTAATTGGGATTCACCCACAATTCCATTCACAATGGAATGCTTGGTATGCAGGCCTGCTCGTATACTGTGTTGATATTAGGTATTAAATGGAGAAAAAAGCTACAAATATAGATCTTTTCTTTATCAGGATTTTAAACATCTACATATGTTCGAAATGAAACAAATAGAAGATTTCACAAAAAGAATACCCCGCGGAAGCCCACAAAATCGCTGAGCTCTTTCGTCCATGAGCCTTACCCTGAAGAGCGGCTTCGGCTGTTCAATCTCCCAGAGACCATCACCAGGGCCGAAGAGGATCTCAGACTCGAGTGTCGTGCCTGCTTCGACTGGCAACACTCCGTCTTCGGCTTCGTGTCGGCTCAGATCATCCAGGTCCACCTCGTCCAGTCCCAGTGCCCCATCAATGTCGTCATCCAGCGACGGCAGCGGAATGCCGCAGCCAGTGCTCAGACGCAATGCCGCCTCGAGGTCCACGTCGGGGTCCATGTCCAGGTCCAGGTCATCATCTTCGAAGCGGAACGCGGGGACTGCGTTCGCAAGCATTGCCCGACTACTTGCCTCGATCGTCGGCTCCGACACTGGCTCCAGTCGGTCGTCATTGTCCGCGTCGGCCCCGATGGTGACGTCACTCTCCTCCCCGTCGCTACTTCTACTTCCGGTCTCCACCACCTCGGTCATCTGCAGCGACACCAGGGCATGCTGCTGATCCCTACCAGAGATCATGGCCGCCGCCAGCTCCCTCAGCTCAAGCTGCAGCTGCGTCTCATTTGCGTTCACTTCCGGTGGTGACGTCACAGCCTCATCTTTCCCCCCTTCACTCTTCCGCTCCCTCTCCTCCTCCTCTGGGGACGTCACTGTGATGGTCACCTCCCCACTTTCGACCGAGGAGACGGGCATGTGCTGCGGGATGCGTCCGATGACAGATCTCGCTTTGTGTGCCTGCCCGGTGCGCCTGCCCAGCGCGGGGGAGTTCAGGGCGACCAGGTCGTCCAGGTCCAGCTCCGAGTCGCGTCTTCCGTTCAGATTGGACATGTTGCCATCGACTTCGTCTGTGACTTCATAACCGGAAGCAGTGACGTCATCGCTGGAAGATAACAAACAAATTAAAAAATAGCAAGGGTTTCAGATGGTACTGGAATATGAGTAGAGCTTTTATCTACTCCTAGGACATGTGACGGTGTGCATGGTACTCTGAAGGTGGCTTTATAGTGCTGAACACTGACTGACCTCAGCACTCTCCCTCCACATGTTCAATTACACAAACCGAGCTATTGGCCCCTTACGGTAGTTTGAAAAACAACCTGTTTAACAACAATAATTTTCATTAGATTCTTTTTTTTTTTGCTTTTGGTTTAGTTTTCTGACGCACCGTGGCCTGCTCGAAGAGGCCGGGTCCACTTCCGGTTGCTCCGAGAACTGGCTCTCGTTGTCAGTTTCAGCGAAGGTCGAGTTCTGGGTGTCCTCGGTCTCGGACATGCGGTCCGTCAGCTGGGTGATGGTGCACTGGTTCGAGAGCTTCGTCAGCGACCGTCGGACCTTCGCCTCCTCCCGCCGATGGAGCTGTTCGTCAGCCTCCCACCGAGCGCGCACCACCTGAAAATAAAATGGGCGAGATCCTTTAAAAAAAAAAAAAATTAAATTTAAAAAAAAAGAAGAAAAAAGCAGCCATGCACAGACGGGATGCTATTTGTGTGACCAAAAATAGAAAAATTTGAACATTTTATTATGAAGATAAGTTTTTGTCTGGCAACAAGTGGTATGACAGTCAGACATATATCAGGACATCATCATCATCATCATCATCATCATGCTGTCGGTCGCGATGCGACAAAGACTGCTTTCATTACTTGACTGCCGCTCTCCATTTAGCTCTCTGCTGTGAGAGTTGCATCCATGAGTCGGTCTTAATGTCTCTCAGCTTCAGGTTTCTCTTGATGGTTTTGTGCAGCTGTACATTTCATGAAAGCTGCCTGCAAAAGTGTTGAAGTGCTGCTGGCTTTTGCAATTTACCAGCGGCACTCTCTCGGGGAGGGTGGTTGATGAATGGAACTCCCAACATCTCCCAATTAGCCACTGCAGGGACAAATAGTTTGTCGCTGCAGTGGCTGGACGGAGTTCTTGGGAGTCCATAGAAACGCCCTACTTGCTGCCCCAGAGACAGGTTGCCGCTGGTAACTTGCTCAATAGCCAGCAGCACTGTCAACACCTTTGCACAGGCAGCTTTACATGAAATATATAGACATTCAATACTGAATCATGGACATCACTCTCTCACAACCAGGAGAGTAGCTAATGGTAGAGCAGCAGTCAAGTAATGAAAGCAGTCTTTGTCGCATCGCGACCGACAGCATGATGATGATGATGATGATTAGCTTATTAGCAATACGACCAGACACACTTTATTACAATATGCAGTGATGTACTTAATGTAACAAGTACAAGGATCTGGGTGTCAGTTTTAGAATTTTTGAGTCAATAAACAACATCTAAGGTAATATCAGAGGGTCGCAGTGCACACTCATGGCAACTTTATAGTGATATCCTACTGGAGGACCAGATCGTCGGCACCATGACCTGATATCCCACTCAGTCATATTATTCTGATACTAAGCAAACCATTTCTTGTCATATCCTATTAATCCCGAGCTCTAGACTAAGCAGTGATAAGTACTATTTTGTTTGTTTGTTAGGGGGCCTGGTCTCCCGGTAGGGCATTACTATAAAGTCGCCATGAGTGCGCACTGTCATAATTCGGTGCCCATCCTGATATGGTCTTAAGCTAGGATGTTGCCAGGATGTAAAACTCCAACAACTATGTTTCTACTTTAGCTTTTAAAAATTAATAAGTGTCTATTGACACCTAACTGATTGTATGCTTTTACATTATATGTAAAGGCGATGGTTGAAGAAAAAACAAACAACTGTCGCCGTGAATATGGCCTATGCTGCCGACACGGCGTAAAAAAAACACCAATCAATCAATCAATCAATCTATCAAACTGGTGGAAAATTACCTTATGGATAATGGTGGCAGCGAGAGGGTTCCATTGAGCGGTGCCTGGCTTCCGACTTGTCGCGTCTCCCTGAAGAGAAATGATTTTTTTCGGTATCAGTAACCACACACAATGTTTAAAAAAAAGGATACACTAACATTGTATTATCTACATTTTTATGGATAATTTCATGGATAATTTCATAGATAAGTTCATTGATAATTTCATGGATAAGTTCATGGACAATTTTATGGATAATTTCATCGATAATTTCATAAATAAGTTCATTGATAATTTCATTGATAATTTAATGGATAAGTTCATGGATAATTTAATGGATAAGTTCATTGATAATTAAATGTATAATTTATGGACATTTTATATTTCAAGTTTCATGGATAATTTCATGGATAATTTCATGGATAATTTTATGGATAATCTTTCTGGATAATTTTATGGATAATCTTTCGAGATAATATTTTGGTTAATTTTATTTAGATTTTCATTTGTTTATAGTGGTGTTGCAAATAAAGTGTATGCTGATGATCTGGGAAGTTAGCTTGGTTGGTTGTTGGAGTTTTACGTCCTGGCAACATCTAAGATCACATTAAGGGGGAGTTAGCGGTCACCAACCATGGGGACATCATGTCCAAGGTAGCGTCTGATTTCTTGAAGCACAGCCTCGTCAACTTCTTCTTGTGTCTTCGCAGTCGATTCTGAAAAAACAAAAAGTAAAATCATTAAAGAATAGACCCACCTGGGATGGCCGAAGCTTCGTTGATTGTTGGAGTTTTAGGTCCTGGCAACATCTACGGTCATATCAGGATTGGCACCGACTTGTGACAGAGCGCACTCATGGTGACTTTATAGTGCTGCCCCACTCGGACACCAGGCCGCCAGCACCATGACCTTATATCCCACTTAGTCACATTATCCTACCACTGAGCCAACCAGTCCTTGTCCTATCCTAATAATGCCGAGCCCCTGGCTAGGAAGCGACAAGCATACATTTTTAATTCATTAGTTTGACTCGACCAGTGTTTGAAACCATGGGTTTGAATACCATGATCTAGCAAAACGTAAGACGGACGCTCAACTCATTCGGCCATCCCGTCTGGTGGGATGGCCGAAGGAGGTCGACGCCCATTTCCCATATGACAGGGATGTGATTGGCCATCAGCAAACAAAATCTGAAAGTGAGGCCGGCGATTTGGGGGCCGCCAAGGCCCCAAACAAGTTCTGGGTCAGAGCTCCGATGGGGACCAATGGGCTAGCGCCCCCAGAAGCTCATGCAATTTAAGCATTTTACGGGCCTTAAAAGCAGTAATTTCAATATGAAAATATACATTTTTTCTGTCTGTATAGTTATATATGTTACTTGTAAGTCAAGCCGTTACCCCGCCATGCAACACCAAATTAATTTTTTCACCTAACCTGCATGCGTCTTCAAGAATATCCAATTTCGTTATTAAAAAGTCGGAAAATCCGCGAATCCGCGGAAAAATCACACCCCTGAATGTGTTATTAACGAAACAAGAGTTGAAGATTATGGATATTATCTATACCATATGTAAGTCTTGGAATGATGACAAGGTGTTAACAACAATACCAGATGAACCACAGATTCCAGGATACACCCAGCGAACACCAGCAGATTCAAATTCATGACTTGACAAGACTGAACAGAGCATCCTCCCCACATGTAGTGGGCCCTGATGGTGGAGTATCAAACTTGGCCTGAGCATACAGCTCAAACACCATTATCTATCTAATCTAATTTAATCTAATAGGAACAAACAGTGAATCTGCGAAAGTTTGCGGTAAGGCGGTGTTTCCCAGCATACCCCACGTCTACTTACCACTGTCGGCCCGACTCAGCCCGCCTGCCAACTCGGACAGCGCCACACAGAGTGCCTGTCTCTGGTCTGCCAGCAGGTCATCGTCTGAGAAAAAAATATATACATTATATAAAGCACAGACATTTTCAATTGCCTGGTCCCATGGCCTTTTTCACACAGCTGACTTATGGGAATATCGCAAACACCTTTTCATGAAGGCCGATATCGATTAATCACATCAGATCATCCCAACCATTTTTGTGCACATGCGCAGATCATACAAACTCGTGTTACATAAAAGAATGCGCTCGGGACGGAAAAAATGGCGAGTAATCCAAAATTTAGTTTTTTTTTAAAATAACCAATATAACGACAGCAAGATAGGATTTAAAGTATTTTATGATTGCATAGTTTAGTTATATGTCCATTTCATTAATCTGGGTGGTCATACTTTTACCCCCAAAACACGTGTAGCTTTGGTCAAGCGGGACTTGTACTGGTTGCTACGGATATCGGTACATGCTGATCCTTGCTCCTGACGCCCCCAGCCAAGACATGGGGCATTCGGGTGGGATCATTTTGCACACGGCCTGTGTTTTTATAGGTACACCTCTGGATAGATAGTAGATTATAGCGATATAGCGAATGGTAGACAGGAAGTGTGAACACTTATTTGTCTCTCTTTTTCTTTTTTTTTTGGTACATTAGTTGTCCCAAGCAGGGGAAATCCCAGTCACAGACGACTGGTCTTCCCCACTCCACTGCTGGTCGATAGAAAAGCCGAGCCTACACTTTTACCGACCCAAGGGATTTTTAACCTCCCACACCACATAGACATGGTATGAGAGCAACCGGCCTTTGATGACGCTGTAAGTTATACACAGAGGTGGAAATCCAAATTGGCAGAGCTGGGGGCATGGGGAATCGAACCGCTGACCCTCAGGTTAGGAGTCTGACCTAGAAAAAAGTCAGACACTCTAACCACTCCGCCACAGAGAACCTAATATATATATATCTGAAAGATACAGAAAAAGCCATCAGACTATGCAACTTCAACCACATAAAATCAGCCAATCATGGACGGTTGGTTGGTTGGTTGTTGGAGTTTTACGTCCTGGCAACACCTAAGGTCATATCAGGATGGATGACAACATTTGAAGGTGCACACTCATGGTCACTTTATAGGGATGCCCCACTGGGAGACCAGGATGCCAGCACCATGACCTGATATCCCACTCAGGCACATTATCCTGACACTGAGCAAACCAGTCCTTGCCCTATCCTATTAATGCCGAGTGGCTGGCTAGGAAGCGACAAATATACATTTTAAAGTCATTGGATTGATTCGACCAGAGTTTGAACCCATGAATTTGAATCATACGATCTACTAAAACGGGAGACGGACGCTCAACTCATTCGGCCATCCCGCCTGGTCTCCAAGACATGAAAGATAAATCTGAAAATGGCACGTACATTGGCTAGGTGATGCCTCATTGCTGACGTCCAGTGTGGTGACATTGTTGTCAAGTCTTCCATGCACGTCATCTACGACATGGTTCAATGACGTGCGAAACGCCGTCAGCTCAGCGTCCGAGTCACGTGGCCCACCGCTGGCGTCTGAAAGGTCAAGGTCACACGACATTAATTAAAAGCAGATCTAAGGAATCATCACTTATGATTTAGACCCTCTCATTTGTTTGTTTGTTGTTTTACGTCCTAGCAACATCTAAGGTCATATCAGGATGGGTACCGACTTGTGACAGTGCACACTCATGGCGACTTTACAGTGCTGCCCCACTGGGAAATCAGGCTGCCAGCACCATGACCCGATATCCCACTCAGTCACATTATCCTGACACTGAGCCAACCAGTCCTCGCCCTATCCTATTAATGCCGAGCGCCAGGCTAGGAAGTGACAAGTATACATTTTTTAAGTCATTGGTTTGACTCGACCAGGGTTCGAACCCACAAACTCATGGGTTTCGGATGCCCCGATCTCCCAAAACAAGGGACGGACGCTCAACTCATTCGGCCACCCCGTCTGGTCCGAGACCCTCTCTACTAAAGGTGTTAGTAAGGCGAGCCTCAATACGGTTATTCCAAGTTCCGCTGGTACTGAGGCTGTGACCCAGCATGCCGGCTCACAGCTACAGCTTACATGGCGGAACGTGGGGAGAGGTGGCAAATACACATACACCATGATACAGCGGGAAGCGGTGTTTTATCTCATGTAAAATATTTGCAATGAAAAATTTCATTGCACTCGTCACTAGAAGCAAATGTATGGCAATAACGCTACCAAGTTTGGTTATCAGAAAGTATAGGCTGAGTGTCAGCACCGTTACTGGTGGCGCCACCTACATTATAACACAAATGGAAAGCCGACGCTCCACCACCACTATCCTCTTACCCGACGGCCTATCCACACAGCATCACAGTTCACACCGGTAATTCGCGAACCCACCACCCACCATTAAAGCTGCATAGTCCGATGAAGCATAATATTTCCAAAACCAAAATAATTAATCTACGTTTGATTCTACATATCTAACTTAGATACTGATGCACTTATTAAGCATGTGTTGCCACATAGAACGGAATACTGAGTCAATTTAATCGAACCTGTTACTGCAAAAACCTATGGTGTCAAGAGTTTTGGCACGCTTGCCAAAATTAATTTGACCTGTTTGCACTTCAAATATCTCAAAGGTTACCCATTTAAAATAAAAGTTATTTCAAATTAAAGTAAGGTAGATAATAACAATCAATTTACTATATTTATCTAGGAAAAATGAGAGAAACACAAAAACATCGGACCATGAAACTTTGACGCTATCGCTAATGGCTGAGTCGCTCAAATTTGCCACTTGCCATCCTGACACCAAAGAACGGATAGGACAACCATCACGATTCACCCACCCACCCAAAAAGTATTTAACGACGCTTCTCGAGCACATTGATTTTTATCATCGGCTATTGGACATCAAACATATGGTCATTCTGACATAATTCTTTGGAGGAACCCCACGGCCACCAAATAGGCTACTCTTTCCGATAAGCAGCAAGGGGTCTTTTATATGCACTTTCCAGCAGACAGGAGAGCACATACCACAACCTTTGATGAACCAGTTGTGGACCACTGGTTGGAACCAAAAAATAGCCTCAACTGCAAATGTCCCACTGAGCAGGAGGTACACCCACCCACCCACCCGGAAGGAAGACCTAGGATTTGTTTGTTTGTTGTTGTTTGACATCCTAGCAACATCTAAGGTCATATCAGGACGGGTACCAACATATGACAATGCGCACTCATGGTGACTTTACAGTGCTGACCCACTGGGAGACCAGGCCGCTGGCACCATGACCTGATATCCCACCCCAGTCACATTATCCTGACTGAGCCAACCAGTCCTTGCATAATCCTATTAATACCGAGTGCCAGGCTAGGAAGCGACAAGTATCAATTTTATAAGTCATTGGTTTGACTCGGCTGGGATTATTACTCCCGACCTTCAGTACGAAAGGTCTGCACTCTACCGATTCAGCCACGGTGTGTGGTGGTAGGGTCAAAGACCCTATAATACTAAGACAGCTCACTCCCTATCTCTCTCATGGTAATGTAAATTTCGCAGTGCCACCTTGTGGTGGGTTTCATCAGCCCGGCTGCTGGTTGGTGTTTCACATGTAAACACATACAATTATATTATACATGATATAGGTAAGTATGAATACACATCAATATGAAATTGCTATGAACAAATACACATCATCATCAGCATCACCATCATCACACATCTTTCACATTCATTTATACATTTATACATATAATATAGCACCTGTTTAACCAAGAGAACAGCCAGCGCACCAAGTGGTGGGTTTGATCATTTTGATTACACAGTACAGGCTGAGTGAGCCGTCTTAGTATTATAGGGTCTTTGGTAGGGTTGAGCGTCAGTGGCCATCAAGAACTGTAAGCCATCAACTGCAAAATTATCTCGGTCTGAGCTGGGGGAGGGGCTCGAAGCCGTGACGTCACACCTCAACGAAGAGTTAAATAAAAATAACATATTCTAATCTGCTACCGTCTTTGTGAATTACCAGTAGTTCAACACGCTAATGGCATTTGTAAAAGAAACAAAATTTGTCTTGATCATATCCATACATGGGATGGCCAAATGAGTTAGGGCGTCTGTCTCCCATGTTGGTAGATCATGGGTTGGAATCCTGGTCGAGTCAAACCAATGACTTATACTTGTCACTTCCTAGCCAGGCGCTCGGCATTATTAGGATAGGGCAAGGAGCAGTGGAATGAGGAAGAGCAGTCGTCTGCGACTGAAATTCCCCCTGCTTAAACAACTCATCATCAACATCATTCATCAACATCATGTCGGTCGCGATGCGACAAAGACTGCTTTCATTACTTGACTGCCGCTCTCCATTTAGCTCTCTGCTGTGAGAGTGATGTCCATGAGTCGGTCTTAATGTCTCTCAGCTTCAGGTTTCTCTTGGATGGTATCCTTGAACCAGAGACGAGGGCACCCTCTCTTTCTGTAACCAGAAGACAGTTGAGAAAAGAGGATCTGCTTTGGTAGCCTGTCTGATGACATCCTCATGAGGTGTCCAGTCCACTGGAGATTCTTTTTGATCAGAAGATCTTCCATAGAGGGCAGCCCCGTCTGTTCGAGCATTTCCTTATTTGTCACTTTGTCCTTCCAGGTTAGCCTCATGATTGAACGCAGATGTCGCATCATGAAGGCATGCAGCTTTTTCACCAGTCATCTGTACACTGTCCTGCTTTTGCAAGTTACCAGTGGCACTCTCTCGGGGAGCAAATAGAGGTTTCACGCCAGCAAGAACATGTCCAGACAGGCACAAAACTATTTGTCCCTGCAGACAACTAATGTACCAAAAAAACAAAACAAAAAAAACCCCATACAATCCATACAGTGTCAGATGACCGACTGCAAAGAAGTTGGCTAGTTTATTGGAGTTTTACGTCCTGGCAACATCTAACGTCATATCAGGATGGGCATCGACTTGTGACAGTGCACATTCATGATGACTTTATAGTGCTGCCCCAGGTCATATCAGGATGGACATTGACTTGTGACAGTGCACACTCATGGTGACTTTATAGTGCTGCCCCAGGTCATATCAGGATGGGCATCGACTTGTGACAGTGCACACTCATGGTGACTTTATAGTGCTGCCCCACTGCATTAGTTTGTTTGTTGGATTTTACGTCCTGGTAACATCTAAGGTCATATCAGGATGGTTACCAGCTTGTGACAGTGTGCAATCATGGTGACTTTATAGTGCTGCCCCACTGGGTTAGTTTGTTTGTTGGATTTTATGTCCTAGTAACATCTAGGACATAAAATGGGTATGCAGGTATTGCAATACCTCAGGGTTGTAAACCACTGCCTTGTGGTACAGGTTCTTGACAGAACTGAAGGCTAAGGGAGCAAACCCTGAACAGAAAACCATGTCACTGTGGCAGCATCAAGGGCGGTTGATGTATGGAACTCCCAACATCTCCCGACCAGCCACTGCAGGGACAAATAGTTTTGCGCCTGTCTCTGGACATGTTCTTGCCGGTGTGAAACCTCTACTTGCTCTCCGAGAGAGTGCCGCTGGTAACTTGCAAAAGCCAGCAGCACTTCAACACTTTTGCAGGCAGCTTTCGTGAAATGTACTTAGCTAAATGGAGAGCGGCAGTCAAGTAATGAAAGCAGTCTTTGTCGCATTGTGACCGACAGCATGATGATGATGAACATCTAGGGTCATATCAGGACGGGTACCGGCTAGTGACAGTGCACACTGATGGTGACCTTTTAGTGCTGCCCCATTGGGAGAGCAGGCTGCCAGTACCATGACCCAATTTCGCACTCAGTCACATTATCCTGATTCTGAGCTAACCAGTCCTTGCCCTATCCTAGTAATGCAGAGCGCCAGGCTAGGTAACGACAAGTATAATTTTTGTAAGTCATTAGTTTGACTCGACTGGCAATCAAACTCCCGACGTAATATATTCCGCACGGGAAGCCTTCGCTCTACCGATTCGGCTACCATATCCGGTAAATTGGTTAGTACTTGATGTCTACACATAGACATATGAGCCTGTCTCGAAAGGTGATAACTCTTTTTTTTTTGTCTATTGTAACGATTGACACAAAACAGCACAGAAACGGTTATACTGAAAACACAAGGACATTTGCTTCAAATCAATGTGTATTTTATTGGGATTATGAAACACCATGTAAAAAAAATTTGGTTTATCCTGAGCAAATGCATAAGCAGATAGTATGTTGATCGTTACGATAAACAAAGTTTTGTCCCATATTGCTTAGCACCTTTTGAGAGAGCCTCATATATATACACCCAAAACAAATGTTACATGTACCCACATATACAGAAAAACCTCTCTAAATCAACCGACCATGGGACCGACTTTAAGTGGTCCATTTAGGGAGGTGTTCGGTTTAGAGAGTCAGAATATCCTTACAATGGTATTGTTGGGACCGAAATAAAGCGATCGATATAGGGGAGTGGTCGATCTGTGGAGGGGTCGGTATAGAGATGTTTGACTGTAGTCAGTCCATTTCTTCCAAAATGGTGCCAGTAACGGGAGTTATCTAGGAAGCATTGCGTAAGAATATTAGTTTGAGGATATCAGGGGGTCAATTGGGGAAGTGGGTCAAAGAAATAGGAAAATAGGGATTTCTTTGTCATAAAATCGGGAAAAAATAGGGATTTTCCACACAAAATAAATAAAATAAAATAAAATAGGCTAGTGTAGAATTAAGTAGAAAAAAGCGCAAAATTCTTCCCAAGAAAACCGCAAAACACTAACATAGAACCTTAAGAAAACAAATAACATAATAATAAGAATAGAACAAAAATACAATGCGAAGAGGGCCCAAAAAAAACAACTAACATAGGCTACTAAACGTACCAACAGACTATCTATCTGCTACTGAAATGCAGACAATCAAATAACTTATCAGCAGCTACTGTTTGGTAAGACAACACCAACACTACAACTGGCCAGCATTGAAAACAAGCCTGGGTACCCGGGCTTACATGCTATGGACAGTATAAATACAGCCTCAATAAAAATATAAAAAATATTTAAAAAATAGGAAGAAAATTGGAATTTTGTATTAACAGCAAATGTACTAAAATAGTGCATAGAGGCCATCAAATGAGTAGTTACCTCAAAAAGTAGGAAAACATGAAACAAACGATTGAAGTTAAAATTTTAATGCATGGTATGATCATACGGTGCTACTTGTTCAAGTCTCATTTTATTTGATTCATAGTCTACCGCATTACCCAGCTTAGTAGGCAACCCCCGCTTAGTAGGTGCCCCCTTATTTTTCTTTAAAAAATAGACATTTCCTGACAAAAATGTTGCAAAAGTGACATTCTCAAACCTTGTTTTCTAATAATCCAGAACAAAGTGTACAGAGCAGAGACAAAATATGGCGCTTTGAAAACAAAAGATAAAAAAAAAATAGGGACAAAATAGGACTTAAAAAAATGAAAATAGGGGTAAATAGGGCGCCACCCAAAAAATAGGAAAAAGTAAGAGACTTGACAGCCTGGGATGTATACATAGCGAATTAATGATCCCATAAAGGATTCTGAATCTCAATCAAGTCCTCCAAGGACTATGTTTGTTTGTTTGTTGTTGTTTTACGTCCTAGCAACATCTAAGGTCATATCAGGACGGGGTTAAAAAAAAGTCTGTTACCTCACACTTTGCCTATTTAATTCATATTGTAGTAGTCTGCACTGACCTCTCAGGCAAGTAACCACATAGACAGGTAGGCGTGGGTAGTGTGGTGATGTCAGGGAGCCTAGGTGGTGTAATGGTTAGCCCACTGGCCCGGAATGCATAGAGATGTGGGTTCGAGTCCTGCTCAAGATGCAATATTTTCCATTTTCATCACCTCCATGACACTGGTTGCCGTGACCATGATCATGTACAAGCTATGCGCTGTATGGTTGTTCAACCTACCCTGTGTATGTATGTGTTAGTGCATTGCCTGTATGTATGTAATTGTAAGCATTAAAAGACTTACAATTCCAGGGGGACGAGTGTAGTGGTCTGCACTGATATCTCAGGCAAGTAACCACATAGACAGGTAGGTGTGGGTAGTGTGGTGATATCAGGGAGCCTAGGTGGTGTAATGGTTAGCACACTGGCCCAGAATGCATAGAGATGTGGGTTCGAGTACTGCTCTAGGCGCAATATTTCCCATTTTCATCACTCCCACGACATTATCTTAACTCATCTACTATACTGCTCTTACTATTAATTCTCTGTGGCGGAGTGGTTAGAGTGTCTGACTTTTTTCTAGGTCAGACTCCTAATCGGAAGGTCGGTGGTTCGATTTCCCATGCCCCCATCTCTGCCAATTTGGATTTCCACCACTGTGTATGACTTACAGCGTCATTAAAAGGCTAGTTGCTCTCATACCATGTCTATGTGGTGTGGCAGGTTAAAAATCCCTTGGGTCGGTAAAAGTGTAGGCCCGGGCTTTCTATCGACAAAGTGTCTCATGGTGAAAACAAATCTATTCAGACTTATCCATGATAGGCAGTATAAATCTTCAAGAAAAAAATTGTTCATCGACTATGCAACCAGCCCAATTGTGGCGCCCCCTGTCTGCAAACACGGTAAGGGTAGTGGAAGGCGTATAGGAGGTGGTGAATACACATACACGAAGGGGCGCTTTATCGAATGTAAATTAGTTGCGTGGACAATTTCACAGCGATCTATATTAGAAACAAAATCATGCCAATAACCGTACCAAGTTGAGTTATCAGGATACTTGTGGTTATAGGTACAAAGCGAGTTTAAAGAATAGCGCCTATTCACACTATTCAGGCGTGACCTAATTCGGCATCAGAACTGAGTATGCATCAGGTATTGGAAATTGCCATAAGCCACTGATGTGTGCCAATATGTATGAACTACTATAGAAATTAAAGGAGTAAAATTTGAAGATATTCACTTTTGAAACTATCATATTCATGTTTGCATACCTTTTTCTATTTATTGGTCAATTTTCATGAAGATTGAGTGATGATCAGATGCATTTCAGCAGGCAATGTCAACAAAGTCGCTCACCTTGGCTGCCAATCTTTTCTTAAATTCAAAATTGCATAACTTTCTTAATATATATATATTTAACAAATATATTTTAACCCTTTTAAAGCTTTTATTAATTTATAATTACTAAGACTAGTTGTTTAACTGTGTTACACAGATAACTACGCCGACAGTGATGCGTGGTACATGATACCACCATAACTATGCAGACTTGAAGTTGACCGTCACATTGTAGTTAAAGAATGGGAAAATCACCATGCAAGGGTCACCCAATCTTTGTGAAAATTGGCCAATAGATAGAAAACAGGTATGCAAAGATGAATATGGTAGGTTAAAAAATGAATAACTTAAAATTTGAGTGATTTCGAGAGGTTTTGGTCGACGAAAAAGTATTCGCATGACTTTTCATACAGCGGCACCTCGCAGATGTGTACGTGGCCTCGGTCTGGTTTCAACATAGCCGTGGCGTGAATAGTGTGAATAGCGAAGGATGGGGTCCGGACAGACACCAACCCAAACTTCCGTCATGTAAGCTGAAGCTGAGACCTGGCATGCTTTGTTTTGTGTTTGTGAGCTAAGTTTTGCTGTCATTTAACACAAATTTAACCACTTCAAACTTGGATCTGAGATAATTTTTGCTATTATTCGACACAAATCTGATAAACTCAGATTTTCGTGTAAATTTTACGTGAGGTGTATAAATGCGATTAACAAAACTGACCGGATAAATACCACTAACTTTTCGCCATGAATATGGCCATTTCATGAAACCATCAGCAATCAATCAATCAATCAATTATAGTCCAATTTGTCAATTTAATGAATTTATAATTCAATTTTTGTGCGTTTATAAAAAAATATTGGCCCAAAAGCAGTCAGTCTTACACAGCTTGTCCGTCTCCTTCGGAGTGACGTCACAACTCGTGTTGACGTCACAACTAGCTTCAACGTCACAAGTCGCAAGGCATGCTCCACTTTCCGTGACGTCATTGATAATGACATAGTCCTCAGTCTCTTCCGTTGTGACGTCACGGTTAACGGGTGAGCTGTTAGTGGATTGGTGGTAATCTGTAAAAATGCGTGCAAACACACCATGCAAATTTGCTGTTAAAACCCAAACAAAAGGTGCAAAGTGCAAAATGTAATTTCCAACATGCAAACTTAGGCTGTGCACCATGACCATTCTCTATGTTCACTGCACAAGGCCGGACGGTCCCTGGGTCCAACCTATGGGAACGGCCACTCAGCAAAACACAGGTTCATTGACTGTGTGGCACGTCACAAGGTCACAAGCGAACACAGAACAAGGGAACACGCCACAAGGGAACAGTCTATGGATACACGACCTAATAGATCATATTCACGTGTAATCGAAAACGAGGCTTCCAGAGACCGTTCTAATTTCTTTACAACAAAATGGCATCAGTAGGTGTTGTGGATAAACAAAAATATTACACAATACGTGTTTGTTTGTCGAGTTTTTACGTCCTAGGAACATCTAAGTATCATATCTGGACCGGTACCGACTTAATTGTGACAATGCGCACTCATGGTAATGTTCACTGGGAGACCCGGCCCCCAGCATCATGACAAAATAATGCGACTGAGTGGGATATTGCATCATGATGCAATCCACCTGGTCCTACAGTGGGGCAGGCAGCACTAATCAAGTTCATATGTGTGCGCAGTGTCACAAGTCAGTACTCATTATGATATAACCTTAGATGTTGCTAAGATAAAACTTAACAAAATACAAGGAATTGACCAAAAGTGCTGGTAATAGACTACACAACTTGCAATTAATTTCCTTGGATTAAAAAAAACAATAGTTTTCAAACTTGATTCAGTGATTTCTTAAAGAGCTGGTAACATGACTGAGGCTGGCACGACAAACAAACGCAGTGCCAATGTCGATACGGTGTTTGACAGCAGAACGAGGTTGGTACCACAAACAAAGGCAGTGTCAATGTCGATACAGTGTTTGACACCAGAACGAGGCTGGCACCACAAACAAACCCAATGTCTATGTCGATACAGTGTTTGATACCAGAACGAGGCTGGCACCACAAAGAAACGCAGTGTCAATGTCAATACAGTGTTTGACACCAGAACGAGGCTGGCACCACAAAGAAACCCAGTGTCAATGTCGATACAGTGTTTGACACAAGAACGAGGCTGGTACCACAAACAAAAGCAGTGTCAATGTCGATACAGTGTTTTACACCAGAACGAGGCTGGTACCACAAACAAACCCAGTGTCAATGTCGATACAGTGTCTGATACCAGAACGAGGTTGGCACCACAAAGAAACGCAGTGTCAATATCGATACAGTGTTTGACACCAGAACGAGGCTGGTAGCAAAGACAAACGCAGTGTCAATGTCGATACAGTGCTTGACAGCAGAACGAGGTTGGCACCACAAACAAACCCAATGTCAATGTCGATACAGTGTTTGACACCAGAACGAGGCTGGTACCACAAACAAACCCAGTGTCAATGTCGATACAGTGTTTGATACTAGAACGAGGTTGGCACCACAAACAAACCCAATGTCAATGTTGATACAGTGTTTGACACCAGAACGAGACTGGCACCACAAACAAGGCCAGTGTCAATGTTGAATCAGTAGATGACCTAATGGATAGAGTTAACCAACCGATAACTGAGGGGCTGGGGAGGAGATGGAATCTAACAAATCATTGTGTTGCTGGTCAATGAATATCAAATAAATAACTAGACATAAATGTATAGCATAGTAGTTTGTTTGTTGTTGTTTTACATCCTAGCAACATCTAAGGTCATATCAGGACGGGTACCGACTTGTGACAGTGCGCACTCATGGCGACTTTATAGTGCTGTCCCACTGGGAAACCAGGCCGCCAGCACCATGACCTGGTATCCCACTCAGTCACATTATCCTGACACTGAGCACACCAGTCCTTGCCCTATCCTAATAATGCCGAGCGCCTGGCTAGGAAGCGACAAGTATCAATTTTAAAGTCATTGGTTTGACTCGACCGGGACTCGAACCCACGACCCCACAATCTACCAGCACGGGAGACGGACGCTCTAACTCATTCGGCCATCCCGTCTGGTCAGCATAGTAGTATGAAATGATAAGTAGACAGCTGTGTATATAAAGCCAAACTTGGGTGTGTTTTATCCAAAACAATCCCAAACTTAGGGTGCGTCTTACGCAAAAGCTCTAAAGCTGGGTGTGCCTTATCATGACGCCATGTTAATACTGAAGATTCCTGTGGAAGATTCCCTTCAGAGAACATAAGTAGAATGTGTGGTCTGCTTATCTTGATCAGACTGTGTTGGACAACTAAGATCAATATTTATCTATATTTTATTTTATCTAAACCTCCTATGAGTTTGTTTGTTTGTTGTTGTTTTGTCCTAGCATCATCTAAGGTCATATCAGGTTGGGTACTGGTTTGTGACAGTGCGCATTCATGGTGACTTTATAGTGCTGCACCACTGGGAAACCAGGCCACCAGCACTATGACCTGATATCCCACCCAGTCACATTATCCTGACACTGAGCCAACCAGTCCTTGCCCTATCCTAATTATGCCAAGCGCCAGGCTAGGAAGCGACAAGTATACATTTTAAAGTCATTGCTTTGACTCGACCAGGATTCGAACCCAGAAACTCATGGGTTCGGATCTCCCGATCTCCCAAAACAGGAGACGGATGCTCAACTCATTCGCCCATCCCGTCTGGCCCCTCCAATGAGAGTTATCGCTTAGAAAGTTGATTTCCCCCCCACCACCACCACCACCCCTTGACCCCCCCCCCCCCTCTACAGATAACTCTGCACATATCCATCCTATTCGTTTCACCAACCAAAGCATTTTACCAAAATCCATCCTGTCCTATATTAATGCATACACTGAACACTTGTGTTGTGGGGGGGTGATGAAAATGGGAAATATTGTGCCTAGAGCGGGACTCAAACCCACATCTCTCTGCATTCTGGGCCAGTGTGCTAACCATTACACCACCTAGGTTCCCTGATATCACCATACTACCCATGCCTACCTGTCTATGTGGTTACTTGCCTGAGAGATCAGTGCAGACTACTACACTCGTCCCCCTGGAATTGTAAGTCTTTTAATGCTTACAATTACATACATACAGGCAATGCACTAACACATACATACACAGGGTAGGTTCAACAACCATACAGCGCGTAGCTTGCATATGATCATGGTCACGTCAACCAGTGTCATGGGGGGTGATGAAAATGGGAAATATTGCGCCTAGAGTGGGACTCGAACCCACATCTCTTTACATTCCGGGCCAGTGTGCTAACCATTACACCACCTAGGCTCCCTGATATCAACACACTACCCACGCCTACCTGTCTATGTGGTTACTTGCCTGAGAGGTCAGTGCAGACTACTACACTTGCTACAAATTAGACAAATGTATCACAACCACTTACTTAGTTAGTTACATTTGGATTGTACCTAAACCCACTGTACCAACATAACCCTGCATAGATGGTTGGTTATTGGAGTTTTACGTCCTGGCAACATCTAAGGTCACATCAGGACAGGTACCGACTTAGTGACAGTGCGCATTCATGGTGACTTTATAGTGCTGCCAAACTGGGAAATCAGGCCACCAGCAGCATGACCTCATAATCCCACTCAGTCAAATTTTCCTGACACTAAGCCAACCAGTCCTTGTCCTATCTTAATAATGCCGAGCACCTGGCTAGGAAGCGACACGTATCAATTTTTAAGTCACTGGTCTGGAGTTGACCAGGGTTCGAACCTATGGGTTCGAATCCCATGATCTACCAATATGGGAGACGGACGCTCAACTCATTCAGCCATCCCGTCTGGTTCCCTGCGTAGAAGATTACGTTAAACACCACCTACATATAAATGCATACACTGAACGCGTGATCCCAACTAGATACACCGCAAACACTTAATTGTCTGAATGTAATAACAATATTTGATTATCTTAATTTAAAGGTTCTTGTAATTAAATAGTGTAAGACAGGCCTGACCAGATCAAAGAAAGAAAGATTGTATTCAGATAAATAGAAATATGTATCTTAAAAAAACCACCAACAGAATATTGCCAGGAGATAGTTTCATCGAGCAAACAGTAATGTATGCATCAGTAAATATAAATAATATAAATATTATAAATAATATAAATGATATAAATAACATAAATATAACTAATATAAATGATATAAATAATATAAATAATATAAATGATATAAACAATATAAATGATATAAATAATATAAATGATATAAATAATATAAATATAACTAATATAAATGATATCAATAATATAAATAATATAAATGATATAAATAATATAAATAATACAAATAACTAATTATGCATGACTGCAACACCAGTGGTTAAAAAGTAACCTTCTTTGATGAATAAATATTACATTTAATAATAATGAGGTTTTCACAATACCCACACATGCAATGTGGTATTGACTGAGTTGCAATAGACACATAGATAACGGCTATCAGAATGCTGATGTCCCCTACTTGACACCCATATGTATATAGATAATACTCTCCTATTGAGGGAGACCAGACGGGATGGCCGAATGAGTTAGAGCGTCCATCTCCCGTGTTGGTAGATCGTGAAAAAAAAAAAAAAAAAA